>WITN01000819.1:0-37294 GCA_015025155.1 Lactarius quietus | reverse complement strand
AGCCATCAGTAATGCATCAGTAAGCATATGGCCTTGGCACTTATACGAGCGCTTCCTGACTGATCCATCCAGAACTCCTTCCGAAAGGGGATCAAACCCCGGCCCGCTGGATTCCGTCCCAACATCAAGCCTAAGGCCTTACACCCTTCGATCTTCAGGCATCCCTTCCATGCCTTCTTCGGCCTGCGTGCATCCTGGTCCTGATGCAGCGAATGTCACATGACTGCCAAGGGCAGTACGTAACACTACACCTAGCTGCAACATCTATGGCATCAAAGCATACCTGCCCTTGCTTCAAGTGCAAATCTGGGAGGGATGTTACCAGGAAGACACTTTATACTCATTTTAGACAGAATCAAGATCATCTTGATCAGCTTACAGCCATTGGGGCTAATCAAGATATCTTGGGCTTTGTGCAGGGCTGTCACTATCAGATGATAGATCTACTTAATAGCCTGACTGAGGGGACTCATGTGGAGCAATCTGGGTCATCTTATCCAGGTGGTGAGACTGGTGAGCACCTAAATTCTTATAATTTTGATCACTTACTGATCTGCTTAGATCTAGCTGATGCCCTGATTGATTCACCTCAATCTTTGGAGGTAGAACAAGCAGAGGATGATGCTATGTTGGTTGACAATGATTGTGAGTGATATATTTGTAGATGATTTAATTTAAATTTTTTCTGAAACCACTATTATAGATCCTTCATCTCCTGTACAGGAGACTGTGCCTATGGACTGGGGGGATGAATCTGGGCTAGAATATCATCTGAATCTGGATGAGGACAATGTTGTCATGTTTGATATTCCAGAAGAGCCCTTAGAGGCTTCAGAGGACTTTGGTGCAGACCCTGGCTCAGAGGATGAGCTGTATGGGGATGATGGCTTTTCAGAGCCTGAGGACTTTGTATCAGAGGGTTTTCCTGATATTGAGGATGCCAGTGGTGGCAGTGGTCATGGCAATTTGCCAGAATTTGTCACCCAGCTTCAAGAACAGCTGTTGGATGGGTACACCCTCCCTCCTTGCCCTACTCAGGCTCCATCACAGCCTGAGCACTAGGGCAGAGAGATTGTCTCTCCAGCACTATATTGCTTGGAAAGAGTCCAATGGCACAGTGAAAGCATATGATGCCCATGCAAGGGTGCTTTCAGAGGCTACAGAGGAGAAGATCCTAGCCTTCACAGAGTCAGGGCTAGCCTTGAATATTGCAGGGCTTGAGCCCTTATTTGTGGATATGTGCCCCAAAAGCTGTATGGCATATACTGGGGAGTTTCTGTCAGATCTCTGCTGCTCCCATGAAAACAAGGGAGATGTGTGTAATGAACCACACTTTCAGCCACAGCAGCCCTCATCCAGAGCTAAACCAAAGCCAAGGGCAAAATGTTGTATGCCCATTACACCAGTCATTCAGGCTTACTATGCCAATGCTGAGACCTCTCATGAGATGTGCCACAGAGATCATGTCTTGCAGGAGACATTGGATCTCCTTGCAGATGGGGCAGGGGTAAAACCAAAAAAGTCAGAGTTTGCCAACTCTGACATACATTGCCATCATTATAAGAAATTGGGATTGTTTCATGATAAAAGAGACACTGCATTGGCAATCTCTTCAGATGGTGCTCAGCTCACCATGAAAAAGCAGTCTAATATGTGGCTTTTAATTCTTGTGCTCCTCAATCTCCCACCAGAGATGTGCTATAGAGCAACAAATGTCATCATTCCACTTGCTATCCCAGGGCCAGCAGCACCTGGAAACATTGAGTCCTTTATATACCCACTCTTTGCAGAGATGGCAAGGGCCAGTGTTGGAATCTGGACTTGGGATGCTGTTAATTCATCCTACTTTGTTCTGAAGGCATAACATCTGTGCTGTGAAAGGAGACATGCTTGGATCTGCCAAGTTAAGTGGGATGGCAGGACATTCAGCCCTATATGGTGATAGGTTTAGTTTGGTCCAGGTGCTCATCCTAAGCACAGTGCTAAGCACCAATATTATCCAATCTCTCCATCTGAGAAAAATACATATAATTCATCACACCCTCCTGTTAATTTGGATGCCTTGCATTGAGAGGCCAAAGAATTTTGGGAGGCAGTTAGAAGGCTCCAGTCTGCAGCCAATAAATCTGAGTACTCAAAAATTGCACAGAGTACAGGAGTCTCACGCCTCCACAATGTGTGCAGCTAGTCCTGCATTTCTCCACCATCATTCTTTCCACTAGACCCATTTCATTTGTTCTATGAAAACTGCATGGTCCACATCTGGGATTTGTGGGTAATACACAGTTCTGAGGATGAACAGATACATATGCCTGCAGAAATGGCTTCAGAGCTTGGTGAAGAGATTGAGAAGGCAAGAAGACCCTTTCTCCATCCTTTGCTTCACCAATCAGAAATCCATATCTGAAGCATAACAGCCAGTTCAGAGTCTATGAATGGATGGCTCTACTTCGTTGGTATATAATACCAATAGCATGGGAGCTAGACTTTGATAGAGAGGTGCTAGAGAACTTTGTGCAATTTGTGGACATCATTGAAGTGGCAATGTCTCACACACCAAAGTCTGATCAGGACTATATGCCTTGCACAATTTAATCAAGTCCTTCCTTGAAGGCTTTGAAAGGCTTTATGTTCAAAATGACCATGAGAAGGTTTCAAGATGCAGGCTGTGCATCTGGCAGTTAATTCACATCCTCTTCATATTTCATGGAATGGATCAATCAGATTTGGGTCTCAAGCTACAGTTGAGAGGGCCATTGGAGAGATTGGACATAAAGTTAGATCCAGAAAAGCACCTTTTGCTAATATTGCTAAAATGCTCTCTGAAAGGGCAAGCATAAAGGTGTTGAACTTGCGATATCCATTGATAAAGATTACCCAAGAGAGAAAGGGAAGAGAGAACACTTGTATCAGTCACTTCCATCAAAAAGGTGGAGATCACTGGTCCCTCAGAACATTAGGATCATTTGCTGCAATTTGTGATTTCTTTGAATTCCCATTGGACACAGATATGCCAATTGTGAGATGGGAAAGTGTGTCATACCAGGAGAAGTCACTTTGAGAAGCAGAATATCTGAAGAAGCAGGGCTAGCTTCCAGGTCATCCAGATACTTTGAATCTCAGGCTGGTTTTTTGGAGAGGCATTGGCATTTACCACTTGCCTCAGAATGATTGCAGTGTTGTGGTCTACCATGAACTAGTAAACATGGTTGATGTGATGGGAGGTCATGTGGAGAGTGGTCTGAGGATTTATGGTCATGGAAACATTCAGAATCACTAAATTGGTTGGAATATGGAATATGGGCCAAGGGTTCATATATGAGAAAACATGTAGGATTAGATTTGCTTGATGTTGAGGAGGATGAAATTGAAAAGCGAGAAGAGTAGTAAAGTAAATTAGCCATTATGTACTTGTACAGTAGAGGTTGCTATACAATTGTGTCTTTGCTGGTGATGGATCCCTCTGAGCTAGATTCCTATGCTCATTCCTTTACACCAAAACATGTCTCAAGCATTGCCACATATGCATAAGTAGTGGAGGAAAGGACAGTGAGTGCTGCCACTCAAGAAACATTGTGAGGTGCTGTGCTAGCATGGACACCCCTTCCCGACATCCCCCACCTCCATGCACACACACCCCTTCCCCATATCCCCACCTCCATGCACCCGCACCCCTTCCCATATCTCCCACCACCACTCCCACCCCCACATACACACTCACACCCATTCCCTATATCTCCTACCCCCACTCCCTCACACACACTCACACCCCTTCCCTATATGCTCCTATCTCTATGTACACACCCCCTTTCCAGCTTTCCCCATCTCCCCCACTCAGGATTGCTTTTTTTGCAATTTTTCTCTGAGCTTTCATTGACTTTTCCCAGACTGCTAGTTGACCTTGTCTGACTTTTGCATACTCACCGAAAAATACCACAAGTTTTCGTCATTTTTTCAATAAGTCAATTTTGACTGACAATTGACTTATGTTGACTTCTGACTTTTTCTGACTTTTCATTGACCGAATGTCATTTTTTCGGACTTTGTCTGACTTTTTAGCGACTTTCATTGACTTTCCTTTTTACAGAGTGTGACCGACCATCACTGACGTGTATCTTACAGACTTGCTGTTAGATTCGGATGCACTATTTCTCATGATGTCGATGATGGATTCTAAGTTAAGAGCTATGAGGACCTGGGATTACGCACTCAGAGGATCATGTCCATCCACTTCATCTCATTCTAGATGGGATAAGTGTTCTCCTGACAATACTCAAGGTAGAGACATGATGTGATTTGACTCATCGATACCATTGTAGTATAAATTTCTCCAGAGGTGTGTAATCTAGACTTCTAGCCACCGAATGCAACTTAAAGTCACCTGCCAGTCTGCTGACCAGTGCATATCATACTTCGTGAATAGAGTGTGACAGTGGTAACCCCCAGGTAAAAAATACCATACCCGTACCCATACCCCCTGAAACCCATACCTGTGAACAAGGGTACGGGTTTTGGAGGGGTATGGGTATGGGTAGTGCAGGGGTACCGGGGGTAGCATGGGGGTACCAGGGGTAGGGGTTACCTGCAGGGTTACCCTGAGGGTTAACAATTGTATCACATATTAATGGAGTGTAGACTGCGTTCTGCCTGCTTTTCCTACGGATAAGATGGGTGGGTGGGTGAAGGGGGACTTGGTGCAGGGGAGAGGTGCGGTGGACGTACATTTTTAATGAATGTGAAGATGTAGCACTTTGTGCATGCTGGAAGCCCTCTGTGTCCATGGTGTGTGTTCGCCAACTGAGAGGTGGCTGAGGACTGTACATGCAGTGTTAGCAGGTGATGAAAGGGAGCAGGGTGATACGCAGCATCAGGCAGGTTATTGTATATCGCGTTGTCCATTGTAGAGACATCTATGAACTTGAAGAAGATATTTGTGAGTTTGGCTATACTGTGGGGCTCATCGTCCTTGAAGCACTTACCCATTTCACAAGCTGGCCCTTGACATTGATCATGCTGTTGTGGCCGTTGTGGCTGCTGGATAATCTGAGTGCGATGGTCAATTGTCAAGTGGTGGATATGAGACCTGCCTGAAACCTGTTCTGACCCTTCAAGTTGCTTTGCCATGCTGCATCTGGAATGACAATCTGAGCGTGGTTATTGAGTGGTGGATGTGAGACCTGCCTGAAACCAGTTCTGGCCCTTGCTTTGGCATTCGGGATGATAATCTGAACACGATTGTTGAGTGGTGGATGTGAGACCTGCCTGGAACCCGTTCTGGTTCTTGCTTCGATGTTCAGGATGATAAGCTGATTGCAATGGTCAAGTGGTGGATGTAAGACCTGCCTGCTGATCGCCCACCGCTCTGGGCATTGTTTCTGTGCCAGGGATGATAGTAGAATAGAGATAAGGAAGTTAGGCAACAACATCATTATGATCAAGATTATGGTGCTATGAGTCTAGGACTATTCGAAAACATCTGTCCTAATTATGTCCCAATCACGTTTGAGCTCTCCTTCATCACTATCAACCTCTGGAAGAGCGACAGCAGCTTTGATGTCTCTGTCTTTGACATGACCCTTTGAACTCCACTCTCCAACACACATCAGCGCCTGAGTTGATTGCACTGAGAGATGGCTGCACAGGTGTGATAGCAAGATGCAGCCCTTGCTAAAGATACGTTCAACATTGACAGATGTAGCTAGAAAGGAAAGACCAGGTCAATTAGACAATACAGAGCTTGTTTATACCGTGACATACCAGGAATTGTGAGGTAGTCTGCGGCCATACGGGAGAGGGCTGGAAACATATGCTGCCACTCAAACCACCACAAAATAACATCTCCAACATGCTCAGGATCACTGCTGAGGTAGCGTGTGAGCTCATCACAGAGATCAGATGGTTTGGGTGCAGCAAGTGCAGGAAGATCATCGAACATATTATTTGTCGATGACTCCACCACTAGCTGGGATAGAAGATGAGCATGAAGACCAAGTCAAAAAGAAGAAGGACTCACTTTGTGACCTGAGATTGGTTGCTCCTCAGAACTCCACTTGTATTTGTAGCTCATCTCAAATGTGTCACGTACAATGTCATAAACTGCCTGACAACGCTTCTCAGACCAACCGGTGTTCTTGAAGTATTGGAGCTTGTGGCAAGGGTGAAGGACTGGAACAGAATTAGAATGCCTTGAATATATCATTGGAAGATGCACACCCATTGCGATCCGATAAATGTCAGAAAGATCAGTCTTGATGCAGTAACGGTGTAACATCTGTCTTCCCATATTTAATGCAGCCTGAATTGCTCTTGAGTACCGCTGGTTGACAGGGTTCAAGTTGGCAGTAAGAACTTTGGCGATGTGTTCCATAGCAGGAATTATGGTTGCTAAGTTCAGAATTCCATCTGGTGAAAAAAACAGAGTTGCATCCTTGAACACCTAATTGACAGGTTTACGTTGAAGTGAGCAATGGCAGACAATATTGAGGCTCACCTTTAGTACCTCCCTAAGCTGGCGTGCAATCTCCCACTCCTCTGCATCCATCTCATATTTTTGGAGCCTCATGTCCTTTTCCCTGGTGATGGTGTCAAGCGCCTCCTGAAATGTGAGAGCAAATTCCAACATGTTGTATGTTGAATTCCATCGGGTGGCCACATCTCATGGCATCATATGGCCCTTCAGCTCAAGTTCATTGAGCACAGCATACCAGCAGGGTAAGATAATAGTTGTAGAGTTTTTGATTGCATATGCCGTCTTGCGTAGCTAAGTGCCAGTATCATCAGCATGATGACATCAGATGGAATCTGTGATTTGTAATGCGTAATTCACCTTTACCAGCACTCGTTGAACAGGCAGTACATTGTCATCCAACTCACTCTGTTCCATCTCTGACATATCCTCACGCCCATCCACCCAACCATCAGTATTATTGTCATCACTCTCATCTCCTTCACAGCGCTCTCCTTCCTGTGTTTCAATTTCTTCTTCTTCAAGATCCTCTGCCAGTGCTATCAACCTGTGATGTAGTATGCGAGCTGCACGGGAGCCTGACTTAGGCAACGTAAGATGAACACAGTGACTTAGCAAATCCTAGACTCAAGTGCAAAGGCTGAGTAACGTCTCAACACACGAAGGTGGAGTCTCGTGATCCTGTGTGGATCTGGTCTCAATGCACGAAGGTGGAGCTCAAGGTAGTTCAGGCACAAAGGCCAACGTCATATATCAAAGTTGTGCAGACGAGGGCCAGATGCCCAAAGCATGGAACAGAGAAAGGAGCCTTGGATACAACGAAGCCAAGAGAGTAACAAGAAGTCCAAGCTGCAGAATACAAGCCATTCTGCAGCTCCTTAAGTACCAAACTACTATGCGACCGCTTTTGCTTATGTAACCACATACACTGACACATCCTGACTAAGAACCTACTACAACTATCCTAGGAATTCGTAAGTGATGACTCAGGATTATTCATCGCTGAGTCATATGACTAATGAGCGACTCGTCATCACCAGTCATCCATAGTAATTGTACATTTAGTAGCACAACACGCAAGATCACATGACCAGTCCAAAACTGTACCATAACATCACCCCCTTTGTAACGTTTCGACCCAACGCTACCTTCAGTACTGCCTTGACCTGCAGCACCGGAACACGTGACCATGACGAGAGACGACGCTATCCCAAATGACGCCTGGAATAGCCAAGAGGAAAGAAGGACTGGCCCAAGTTGAATGGGAACAGCCATAGATAGAAGTCCTAGAAAGGACAACAAGACAAACAAGAACAAAAGAAGGGACAGCAATGCATTAGCAGGGAACCCCAAGTAGATGTTAGGGGAATATGGGAATACAAAGCTAAGGACTCTACCATCCTCAGCGCGACTCTATATACTGCTCAGGAGCTGGGTTTCAACCTAAGCTCCCGGCCAAACCCTAAGGTACTGAAGATAAGCATACGGCTTATCCTCCAATAAGATGCGTCCATCACTGATGCTCCACTACTCCACAACATGAGGCAAACAGCCTTAAGGGCCATCAGTGATAAGAGTCATAATGACTCAGAGATACGCTAAATATAGAATCCATCAGAAATATCCATCAGAACCCCAAGATAAGGGCCTGGAATGGCCTCGGCTTCTGATAAGCTGGCATGGGTTCTCACCCGACCCAGTCACATGACTGGAACTTCCCACAGTCACGTGCATTCTCACCAAGTCTTCAGATATTCTTTGCATGCCTTCGCAGGCAGCACGCACTCTTGCACGTGCGCCGAATGTCACATGACCACATGG
The DNA here is from genome assembly GCA_015025155.1 of Lactarius quietus. Classification (NCBI taxonomy): domain Eukaryota; kingdom Fungi; phylum Basidiomycota; class Agaricomycetes; order Russulales; family Russulaceae; genus Lactarius; species Lactarius quietus. Next base: position 29,007 of record WITN01000819.1, on the reverse strand, counting down.
CACGGTACGTGACACCCTTTTCAGGGTGAATGCCCTTGTTCCACAACCCAACCAGGAACCTGTGTAAGTCCAATGTCAGTCTGCTGCTCATCCTGTACCCGCTTCAGAGCATGAGCCCTTCCAAGTCTCTCTGCCGAATGGCGCGCCCTCTCAATGTGTACGTAGATGTCATCCTCAAGGCGTTTGATGGCTGCCTCAAGCTCTTCGATGACCTCGCGCAACGTGCAGTAGTGGTGTACCTTGGCCTGGAGTGATATGTCTCCTAGGCGGGTTAACGCTTCATCTACCAACCGCTTGTCAGTGCAGAAATGTTTCAGTTCCTCGAGAGTGTACTCAGCTGTGGGCCCCATGTTGAAGCAGGGTTCAGCATGCAATTCTCCCCTGTAAATCGGCTCTCCTCGTCCCATGGTACCGAATACCTTGGGGTTGTCTGTCTTTTTTTTTTTTTGAATCAATTTATATCCCGGAGCAGTACGTAATACAAAGCCGGTCACGTGACACAACATGGGTAGTTAATACTGGAGTCATAAGCAAACTAGCCTGTTTAGAGGCGATAAGGTATATATATGTGCACCCACCCAGTGGAAGCGTAAAGTAAGACAATGAAGTCGAGAACGGTGGTAAAACATGTCCAGACAAGGAAAAGACAGACATGAAGATAATAAGATGAAAGTGAACCTCAAAACTTACCCAGCAAAGGACATCGGTTAAGTGGTTCGGTTTGAAGGTCAATTAGCCCGGGTCAGGGGGGTGAGAATGATCACGTCGGGAGAGGAAGAAGTCGTAGAGGACCGACTCCAACTCAGTCGCTGGATGGATAGGGCCTAAGTCCCAGGGGATGCTTGCTGTCAGTGGCCGGCCCGCCCCAGAGGGGGTGCTCGCTGCCACCAACCGGTCCACCCCTATCGGTTGCGCTCATTGAGAAGACTTGTGGTCAAAGTCTTCATTAGGTTTGAACGCTGCATGTGATGTGTGCAGGAAGTTGTAGAATATCCCGCACAAGGTGGCATCATTGCCCATGAGGTCTTGGGGAGAGAAGCTGGACCAGCGCTCATGACCGGCGGCAGTAGTCCTCACCTCCTCAAACTGAGGGCAGTCGTAGACGAGGTGGAACCACAAGCGGTCAGGGAAGCCGCACTCGCATCACAACTCGTCGGGTGGTATGTCTGGTTGGAACCGTTTGGTGTAATTCAACGTGAAGGCGTGGCCCACTGCTAGGCGAAGCGCCGTGGAAGTGGTGTGTCTGGAGACGTCAACAATTGCCTTGTCAACGCCAAGCCAGAGTGGGTGGTTCTTCCCATCCGGGGGCCGTGTGAGTGTGTATTCCCTGGCAAACGAGGTGTGGGGTTTGGCTCTACATTTTTCGAGCCACTCCGTCTTCCAGAGGTGGAAGGCGTGCTTCGGGGCCACTGCTTTCTGGTGTGAGGGTGAGTGGATGGAGGAAAGCAGGGCGCGGGGGGTAATGGTGCAGGCGCCAAGGGCTGCCTGACGGGCTAGGGTGGACTGGGACCTCTTCCTGACCAGGGGTGACCAAGTTAACCAAATTTTGACGTCCCTATGCTGAGCAAAGAAAGAGGTCAGCGCTTTGTGGAATAGAAGTACCGTATGCTGATGCGTAAGGGTATGAATATCCGTGATGGTCTGTAAGGCTGACAAATTCCCCGCCAGGAAGTAAATATGGGAGGGGGGTGCACTATCTGTCACAAACCTATACCTTGGTCCATGACTTACCCGGGAAACTCAGGAGTGCGCAAGGGAATGTGCACACAAACCCAGGAATACAAAGTATTGGTCTAGTGGAACTAGCCAAGACGACACACGTGAAAGGATTGGATAATCCTTTCCTTCCTATTCAAGAAAGACCCGGTCCGGAACCGGGACTTACCAAGCAAAAGGTCAGATGACCTCACATGACTTGTTTGTTGATCAATCAACAAAAGATCGTTGATTGATAAACAAAGTCCGTTGATTGGTAAACGAAGATCGTTGATCAATCACCTGATAAGCGGAGCTTGTCAGGGATTAATGCTATTGGATGATATACTTAGAAACCTTCCAGCACATTCCATGCTATTGTTAGAATGCTTCTAGAGTATTCCATGGGCCCACCCATGGATCGGAGTTGGGCCTCCCCTAAAGTACGCACAGACCATGTATTCAGGTATATAAGCTGGAGCAATGTAACAGACAGTCCCTCAGACTGTCCACTTGCGACATCCCTACTTGTATCTTCCTTGTCTAAAGCGCAGCTTCCCAACATTGGGTTGTTCTGCATTATTGTCCTGATACTCGTAGTGTTATGGTCGTCGTGACCCAAGCCTGATTTAGGCAGTATACGCGATGGCAATGTAATGTGACTTATCAGCACATGTCAACGCACGCAGGCGTGATCAGATGTAAGGACACTTGAAAGTGCCTTCCTAAGAGCGAGAAGCGCAAGGCGGGTCTTTGGAGGGAAGGAACCCGGCTAGATTCGAGAATGATACAAGAGAGTCAAGCTGTCGACCACATCAGTCGACAGCCACCTTATAACCTATCTTGACTGTACGCCTTCGTCAGCGATACAGCCACTACTACTAATGCTGATCAATCGTCCACTAATACTCTGAGTAATCGTACAGTAACACATGAGTAAGGAACCATAGTTTGTTGGTAAGTTTCAGGAGCGACTCGTCATCCTGCTTACAAGAGAGAACTCCGGCGGTTCATGACATCACCCCCTTCATAATGGTGAGCGCCCACACTCCACAACCCAACTGGTCACCGTGGTAAGTCCGACATCGGTCTCGTGTTCATCCCGCACCCTTCTGAGGGCATGAGCACACCCTAATCTCCGCGCTGAGTGCATGGCCTGATCGATATGCACGAAGATATCATCTTTGAGCTTCTTGATGGCTTGCTCGAGCTTGGTGACGACTTCCATGGACACGTGGTAGCGTCTCACTTCGGCCTGGACGGAGATGTCCCCCAGCCTAGCGAGGGCTTCATCTACCTGGCGCTTTCCACGAAAGTCAGCATGGAAGTAGCCGAGCTCTTCACGAGTGTACTCAGCTGCGGGGCCCATATCTCGGCATGGTTTGGCATGGATGTCCGCTCGATAGATGGGTGAATACCTCCCCATCGTCCCGAACACCTCGGGGTTGTCTAGCATGCGAACTCGCACGTACTTGGCTGGAATCCATCGCCCCTCATGCTCGATGACCATCGGTACCCAGTTCATCCCATTGTTGAGGATGAACCCTCTGGGAGTAGGCGATATGGCACGGAGAGGGAGCCTCGTCGCATTCACTCGGCGCGTAGCGAAGGGCGATGGATCGCATTCCCTGCTATAGGGGGGGAGACCGTGCGCTTCATACCCCTGTTCCGCCGTTGGTCCGTAGACAACAGCAATTGGCGGTGGTCGGCACGTGTCATCGTCGGCTTCTTCGGTAATGATGCGCACTTGGTGAGGTATAGGCAGGGGAGCGCAGTGGCAGTAGTTGGGGGGTTGGTCACACTGGACGCAGACAACCCTGGCAGCGTGGTAGGATTCGTCACTGTCGTCATCTTCGTCCTCGCTGTCTTCATCGATGGCTGTGGTGGCGAGCGAGGTGACGGAGGGGTTGACTGCAGTGGGAGTAAGGGAGGTGGCAGACTGGTTGACGCTTGCCTCGTTAGCAATCGTATACGCATCCTCCTCTCCGCTGCCGTCTTCTTCGCTATCTGATCCATCCTCCACGCTGACATCACCTCCTTCAAGAGGTTGTACTCCCTCCTCATCTTCCTCCACTCTGCCGCTTGCGGGAGTGGGGAATCGCCAGCGAGCCTCGGCCAGGTCTTGGGCGGTTTGTTCTTGCTCGGCGACGGCCCTGACATGCTCGATGGCTGAGCAGAATTGGTCGTCGATGTTGTTGTTTCCATCATAGGTGTCGAGGGTGTCGACGTGGGGAAGAGCGATCTCGTCAAGGTTGACAATGGAGAGAGGGACATGGGACATTGTATGAGAGGGTAAGGAAGCGAATGACATGGGCGATCCTGTCGAGGCTGCTTTTATGTGAGTCTCAGCCTTCGGGTTTAATCGTGCGAACTTCCTTATCTCTTTTTCTGCATGGTTGTCGTCCCACGGGACCCACTGGTTTTCCGACTCCGCGTAACCCTTCCATTTGATGAGGTACTGGAGTTTACGTCCTCGACCATGCCTTCTGGAGTCTATCACCTTTTCAACTTCATATTCTTCCACGCCTTCGACTAGTTCAGGGGGTGGGCACAAGTAGTTTACGCCATGCATGCGCGTTTCTTTGTAAGGCGTGAGTAAATCTGTATGAAACACATCATGTATCTTCCATTGCGGGGGTAATTTGAGCCGATAATTCACAGGGGACATCACCTGTGCAACTTCGAATGGCCCCTGTCTTCTGGGCGCAAGTTTGGCGGTAGGCTGGTGGGTTCGTAGATTGCGCCCATCTAGCCATACTTGATCTCCTATGGCATATCGAGGTGTATCTCTATGTTTGACCCATGACTTCTGGGCCTTTATCATGTTTTCCTGCGCTGTTACGTGCAAGTGGCACGTGAGCCTGACTTAGGCAACGTAGAGTGAACGCGGTGACTCAGCAATGGTCTTACTCAAGTACAAAGACTGAGTGACGTCTCAACGCACGAAGGTGGAGTTGATACTTTGACTGTCTTGATACGCGGCCCCGTAGGACGAGAGAGTGAGAGGAATCACGGCTTTGGATAACAAGTTTGAGAACTGTACAAGAAATCCAAGCTATCGACTACATCAGTCGATAGCTTCCTTATAACACTAACGCGCGATCCGCCTTCGTCAGCGAGACCGCCACTACTACTATCTGCTGGGTAATCGTCCACTGGTGGTCAGTCAGCTATTCGTAAGCCTTCAGTCATCCATCAGTAATCGTACAGTAAGCAAGGCATCAGTCATGTAACACAGCATCAGTCATGTATTGGTACAGTAAGCGTCCCCTTAGATCACGTCCCATCGCTTATGGGTTAGGTCAGATACTCACTATGACCCGGGACGTTACATCACCCCCTTCACAAGGGTGAGCGCCCTCGCTCCACTACCCAATTGGGCACGGCGGTTAGCCCTACGTCGGTCTCGTGTTCATCTCGCACCCTCAAAATTGCATGGGCCCTTCCCAGCCGCTTCGCTGAGTGGCGTGCGCGGTCGACATGGACGAAGATGTCGTCCTCGAGCCGCTTGATCGCTGCCTCGAGCTCCTTAATGACCTCCTGGGACGCGCGGTAGCGCCGCACCTCAGCTGCTAGGGAAATATCCCCTAGCCCAGCGAGGGCTTCATCAACCTGGCGCCGTCCCCGGAAGTCAGCTCCTAAGTATTGCAAATCCTCGCGGGAATACTCAGCGGCGGGTCCCATGTCTCGACAGGGCTCTGCGTGGATCTCTCCTCGGTAGGTGGGCGAATGGCGCCCCATGGTCCCGAAAACTTCCGGGTTATCGCACATTCGTACCCGTACGTACCGGGCAGGAACGCGACGTCCCTCGTGCTTGATCACCATCGGCACCCAATTCATCCCATTGTTGAGGACGAATCCGCCGGGAGTAGGTGATAGGGGACGGTGAGGGCGCCTCGGCGCATTCGCCGGCGCGTATTGATGGGTGAGGCATCCCGTGCCTCGGCATATGAGGGGAGTCCTCGCATTGCGTATCCTTCTTCCGCAGTCGGGCCGTAGATGACAGCAACCGGAGGTGCTCCTCCTTCGTCATCCATGGCTTCACTGGTAACGTTGTCGATTTCTTCTTCATGTTGGAGTCGGGGAGGCACGCGCATGGGTGCGCAGTGGCAATAGTCCTGGGGGTTGTCGCATCGGGTACAGATGATGTTGGCGTCGTGATACGAGCCGTCGGAAGACTCGTCACTGTCGTATCGATCGACAGCGGTGGAGGATGTGAAGGCGGTGGAGGGCTGGAGGATACTTGCCGCGTCAACCTCTGTATCCTCATCCGTCTCTCCTGCAGCGTCATCTTCGTCACTTGGTCCAGCCGCCAGGAGGTCATGACCTCCTTCAACAGCCCGTAGTCCCTCCTCATCTTCCTCCACTCTTCCGCTTGCGGGTGTGGGAAATCGCCTGCGAGCCTCGGCCAGGTCTCGCTCTTCTTGGTCTCTTTCTGCTGTTGCTCTGACATGCTCGACTGCGGAGCAGAGTGGGTCGTCCACGTTGTTGTTGTTGTCGTACGTGGTGAGGGTGTTGATGTAGGGGATCTCGTCAATGGCGACAATGGTGAGTGGGACATAGGACATGTTAGAAGAGGGGTTGGAAGATACGTCTCCTGTTGAGACTGCTTTTATGTGAGTCTCAGCGGTTGGATTGGCTTGTTTGTACTTCCTTATCTCTTCGTCCGCATGGACGTCGTCCCACGGGACCCATTGGTTATCTGAGTCGGCGTACCCCTTCCACTTAATTAGGTATTGTAGCTTGCGCCCTCGGCCCCTTCTTCTGGAGTCTAGTATTCTTTCGACCTCGTATTCTTCCACGTTATCGATCAACTCAGGTGGTGGGCGCTGATAATTGGTGCCATGAGTCACCGTCTCTTTGTAGGGTGTGAGAAGATCTGTATGAAACACATTGTGGATGCTCCACTGTGTGGGAAGTTCCAGCCGATAATTGACGGGCGACATCACCTGAGTGATTGCGAACGGGCCATGTCGTCTGGGCGCAAGCTTCGTGGTTGGCTGGTTGGTGCGTAGATGACGTCCCTCGAGCCAGACCTTATCTCCTACCTGGTACCTTGGTGTGTCACGATTTCTAATCCATGACTGTTGCGCCCTCTTCATTTGTCCTTGCGCTTGTTGTCTTATCTCTTTCAATTGTTTCAGTCTTGCCTCGACTCGTGGTATCGGTGACAGCTGATCTGTCCAGTCAGCGCATGGGTGATATCCCATCAGTAATTTGAATGGTGATTCGCGTGTGGACTCATTGGTCCAGTTGTTGTGTGCGAATTCCGCCAGCGCTAGATATTCCGCCCAATTGTCCTGTCTCTCATTGACCCAGAACCGGAGGTATTGCTCCAGCCACTGGTTGTTGCGTTCTGATTGTCCATCGGTGCGGGGATGGTAGGCCGTCGAGATGTTCTGTTGTATCCCCAGGATTCGACACAGTTCTCTCGTGAATTTGGATGCGAACCGGGGATCGCGGTCGCTGATGATTTTTGAGGGTAGTCCGAATCGCGCTACCACATACTTGGCGTATAAAATTGCGGTCTCTTCTCCCGATATTTCCTCGACACATGGTATGAATATGGACGCCTTGGAACAATCATGGTCAGTGATCGTTAGGATGGAGTCGTATCCTCTCGACTTGGGGAGCTTAGTGATGAAGTCTAATGCCACCACATCGAACGGTGTTGCTTCTGGTTTTGGGAACAGTGGTTGCAACGGGGCTTTCGTTTTCTGTGTATTGACTTTGCATCGTTGACAATCGGCGCACCCTTTGACATAGTCCGCGATGTCGTTTTTCATCGCTGGCCACCAGTATTGTCTTTCTACCAACTGCGTGGTTCGGTTTATTCCTGGGTGTCCGTGAATTGGGAGATCATGGTGTGCGCGGATTACTTCTCTGATTTCGTCTAGTCCCCCCGTGACGACCAATCTCTGTCCTTGGTACCACCACAGTCCGTCGGCTTTGATTAATTTGTGTGGGTCCACCCATTTGCGTATTCTTTGTTTGTCTTGTGGTCTTGTGGTTTTGACGGCTCGTACAAACAGTTTGTTTGGTAACACCGTAACGTCCTCGTTGTCTTTTTCCCCTTGGTCATAGTCGGGTCGTCTTGACAGGGCATCCACTCTTCCATTGGCGGTTCCCTTTACGTGATGTATTTCGAAATTGTATTCGGCTAGTTCCAAGACTTCCCTTGCTATTCTTCGACTGATCTTCTGGGGATCTCGCCAGTATCGGAGGTTAAGATGGTCTGAGAATATGTGTACTTTGTGGGGTGACCCTGCAAGTAGATGCCTCCAGTTTCGCAGCGCCTTTACTATGGCTAGTAGCTCGAGGTTGTATATGTCGTAATTACGCTCTGCTGCGTTGAGCGATGCTGAGTAGTATCCCACCGGGTGTCGTTTTCCATCTTGTTTCTTCTGTAGTAGTACCGCTCCTACTGCGAATCCAGATGCATCGACCTCTAGGTCGAATTGTTGGTTTTGGTCCGCGTGTGCGAGGATAGGTTCTTCAGTAACTCTTCGTTTGAGCGTATCAAACGCTGTTTGTTGTCGTTCTCGCCATTCCCATGGTTCGTCTTTGCGTGTTAGCTCGTTCAACGGTTTGGCAATAGCAGCGAATCCTTTGATAAATTGCCGGTAGAAATTGCAGAAACCCAGAAAAGATCGTACGTCCTTTACCGATGATGGAGATTGCCAGTCGCGAACGCCCGAAATTTTGACGGGGTCCATGCGTGTTACCCCCTCTTCAAGGATTACCCCCAGGTAATCAATGCTGGACGCGTTGAAAGTACACTTTTCTGGTTTGAAGAAGAGGTCGTGTTTTTGAGCGATGGCAAGAACGTCACAGACTGCTTCTTGGTGTTTGTTGTAGCGTGCTGCTGGCGTTTTGTGGCTATAGCGATGTCGTCCATGTAGACTCGTATCGTCGTCCCTAACGCTTCATGTTTTGCTATGGTAGGGCGGTAGATCTCGTTCATGAAGCTCTGGAATGTAGCGGGTGAGTTGCATAGTCCAAAGTACATGACGGTTGGTTCAAAAAGTCCGCGGCGTGTTTTAAACGCTGCTTTGTGTTCGTCGCCCTCTTTAATTCGTATGTTGTTGTATCCTTGTCGAACGTCCAGTTTGCTGAAGATTTGCGCCCCTCCGAGATCTTTGATCAGATCGTTGATGAGGGGTAACGGGTATTGATTCCGTATCGTCCATTCGTTGATTTTTCGGTAGTCCTGTATGGGTCGTAGCTTTCCGTCCTTCTTTTTGATAAAGAAAAATGACAATGCGTACGGAGATTTTGAGGGACGAATGTATCCCTTCTCTATCTGCTCGTCAATGAAGTCATCTAGCGCTGCATCTTCGACCCTTGTCATTGGGTACACTTTGCAATCAATGGCTTCTGGTGCTCCCTTTTTGAATTCGATTGCGTGGTCGCAATTCCTTTTCGGTGGGAACCTTTTTGCTTCTTCTTCTCCGAATACTTTTGCGAATTGTTGGTATTCTTTTGGTATATTGACCGTTTTTGTGTATTGTTTGGCGTCAATGGCGAGTTCAACTGCCGATCTTCGTCCATACACTTGCTCTTTTAGTTCGGTCGTGATTTGTTCTTTGTCTTCCCTGGTGAACGTTCGTGATACCCGCGCGTCATTGTTTTCTTCTTGAGTAGTCTTGCCAGCACTGCTCTTCTGTCGTTTGGGTTGACTGATCGTAGTACTATGGGGAGTTGTTTTTCGTCAATAGTGGCATGTCGCCAGCTAAATCTCGGCTCGTAAGTTGCAAGCCAGGGTATCCCAATAGTAAATCTTCTTTCCCTATGTCCGTGATGAGGAATCGCATTTCCTTTTTTGTTCCTCCCGTCTCCACATTGAGCATGAGGTAGTGTGTGATCTGCCCGCTTTATTAGTGGTATCGTCGATGTTGTAAATGTTTTTGGGCTTATCTAGTGCCCGTTGTCCCAATCCCATTCGTTTGACGAATTGTGGATGGATAAAGTTGTCGGTGGCTCCGGAGTCCACCAACGCTTTGATGTCGGCCATATTGTAACTTGCACGAATTGACACTGGTACTCGCATAGAACGGTAGCGCATAATGTATACAGAGTTACAATTTATTGCCCTCACCCAGGCCGCCGGGTTCAGGCGCTTCCAAAATCCTGTCCCATCAGTTGTTGCAGGACTAGGTCCTTGACCTCCTCGTCGTCTCCTGCTACTCCTCGTAGCCATTCCGCCGCTTTCTCTTCTTTGGTTGGTGGGACTTCTGTAGTAGCTTCAGTGGTGCGTGCTTGTGTGTCGCGACGTCTGCGAGGTTGTCTGCAGTCGTGACTGATGTGACCCATCTTCTGGCAGTTGTAACACTGCGTTTGGCTATGGTCTCGTCTGAATTGTCTTTGAATAAATCCTCCCCGTGGTACGAATGGTGGTCTGGTATTCCTGGGGTGATTTGTTATGATTTCCTCGGCTCCTGCCAGTCGTCCTCGTACACGATCTGCTGATGTGTCCATTCTATCGTCACTGAGTGGAGCGAGCAACTTAGCTAAGGCTCCTCCTGTCGTACGTCCTGGTTTAAATGCGTCAAGGTTTCCCCTGACTGTTTGCATGTGAATCCATTTTTGTTGCCTTTTCAGGGCGGATTCCCTCCATTCTTCGTAGTTTCGGGGGTCGTCGTGTTGGTACATGGTTTCGTACAACGCTCTTGGTAGCCCCTTTGTGAAGTACTTGAGCGTTTGCTCGGCATTGATATTGTACCCCGCGAGTCGAACTAGTTGTTCGAATTGGGCGATGTAGTCATCGATCTTCCCATCCTTCATGTGTATGCCAGCGTCGAGCTGGGCTTGGGCCCGTTCTTTGCTAAGAACGTCACCGAACTGTCTTTGGAATGCGTTGAGGAGGTTTTCCCACAACCTGTTGTTGAATTGATTCATTCCGGTGGCTACCTCGTTGACGAGCCATCGGCTTGCGGACATTACCCACTGGTTAACCGCGTTTCCCTGTATGTATGTGAGGAACAACATAGCTTTCTGGTACTTGTTCCTCATGGCCGAATGGTTGGCGTTAACGCCTGCGTAGACCTCCCATTGGAGGATAAACGCCTCTGCTTGCGATCTTGCTCCTGTAAATGTTGGTGGCGGGTTACCGATAAATTTGTCGTTCCCGTTTTGATTGGCTATTGCTGGCCCTCCTGGAGGTGGTCCTGCTGGAGGTGGCCCTGCTGGAGGTGGTCCTCCTCCTCCTCCCCTCCTTGTGGCCACCCGCCGTTGGGCGGTCCTCCTCCTCCTCCTGATGGTCCCTGGGTGGGAATGGTCTGTTCTCGGGCGATGGTACTCGGTTTCGATTGAGCCGGAACTCGTGAAACATATCGTGTTCGGGGATACTTGGTGCGTCAGGTACATCTGGTCCCATTGCTCGATTGACAGCTTGTACGTCTTCTGGCTGTAGCTGTTGTACGTGACCTGTTTGTTCGTTGATGACGAGCCGAGGTGGTGATATGGCTGTTTGAGTAGTCATGTAGCTGTAGGGTATTCCTCGAATTGGTTTGGGGATGTGTAAATCAGCTGTTCGTGCAACGAGTGCGTCTATTTCTGGTGACTGCACCGCAATTTCTTCGGGTTCCGCTTCACTTCGTGGGGTTGGAGATCGTTCGCTAGTATGACTTGACGGGGCTGGGGTAGTTGTTCGTATTTGGAATTCGGCTCTTGGTGGTTCTGTTTCGAGGTTTAGCTCTTCTGCTTGGCCGTCTATGGCTCCTTGTTGATCAATTGGTCGCGCGTCTACCAATGGTATATTGATGTGTAGATCGTCGGCGGCTGGTCGCGTCGCCTCAAAGTAGCTGTTGGTGTTACTCCACCTGAGTTCGACCCAGCAGCAGCGTTCTCTGTTGAACACTACTGGGTGGAAGCGCTGTGCTGTTGCTGCTTCCGCGTAGTATCCGGTGTTATTCTCTTCAGTCCTTCTGGTGTCTGGTAGTGTCACCACCTTACTCGTCCTACAAGGTATCGAGTAGGTGCGTCTCGTACTCTTGCGTCGATGCGATAGGGCACGAAGTCCCAGCCATCTTTGGTATTGAGGGTTGCCACGGCGTTCGGTTTAGTAGAGCTTGGATTTAATGTTACATGCAAGTGGCACGTGAGCCTGACTTAGGCAACGTAGAGTGAACGCGGTGACTCAGCAATGGTCTTACTCAAGTACAAAGACTGAGTGACGTCTCAACGCACGAAGGTGGAGTTGATACTTTGACTGTCTTGATACGCGGCCCCGTAGGACGAGAGAGTGAGAGGAATCACGGCTTTGGATAACAAGTTTGAGAACTGTACAAGAAATCCAAGCTATCGACTACATCAGTCGATAGCTTCCTTATAACACTAACGCGCGATCCGCCTTCGTCAGCGAGACCGCCACTACTACTATCTGCTGGGTAATCGTCCACTGGTGGTCAGTCAGCTATTCGTAAGCCTTCAGTCATCCATCAGTAATCGTACAGTAAGCAAGGCATCAGTCATGTAACACAGCATCAGTCATGTATTGGTACAGTAAGCGTCCCCTTAGATCACGTCCCATCGCTTATGGGTTAGGTCAGATACTCACTATGACCCGGGACGTTACATGCGCGCTCCGACGGGCGTTTGCTAATTGTTCTAGTCTGCTTGATACGCTGGGTAAACTGATTGTTCCCGGCGCCCACTTGTCTCTTGGGTGATACCCCATTAGTGTGAAGAACGGGGTTTGTTTAGTGGTGCTGCTTATCGTATTATTGTGAGCAAATTCTGCTAGCGGTAGTTGGGCCGCCCAGTTGTCTTGTTTTTCATTTGCCCACAATCGAAGATATTGCTCTAGCCACTGATTGGTGCGTTCTGATTGCCCATCCGTCCTTGGGTGATACGTGGTTGATATGTTTTGCTGTATTTGGAGGATTCGGCATAGTTCCTGCATGAACTTTGCCGCGAACTGGGGGTCTTGGTTGCTGATTATTCTGCTTGGGAGCCCAAATCGTGGGAGTACCTTTTGGGCATAGAGCATTGCTGTTTCTTCCCCGGTCATCGATTCCTGGCAAGGTAGGAATATCGATGCCTTGGAACAATCGTGATCTGTGGTTGTTAGAATCGAGTCATATCCATCTGATTGGGGTAACTTGGTTATGAAGTCGACTGCGATGACTTCGAATGGTGTGGCTTCTGTTTTTGGGTAGATGGGCTCAAGTGGTGCTTTGGTGGGTCGAGTGTTGACCTTGTGTTGTTGACACTCTGCACATCCTTGAACATAGTCGACGATGTCAGTTTTCATGTTAGGCCACCAGTAGTGTCGAGCTAGCAGCTCTTGTGTTTTTGCTATTCCTGGGTGCCCTGCCGTTGCCACGTCATGGCATTGCTTGATGACTTCTCTTAGTTCTTCATGTTTCTTGGTGGTGACCACCACTCTTCTGTTTTTGAACCATACGCCTTCTATCTTCTTGAGCTTGTGAGGGCTAACCCACGCCTTGATTTGAGCCTCTTCTTGTTTGATGGGTTTCTGTGTGATTCCTGTGATTGTTCGTATGAATATTTCATTTGGGAGGACAGTGACTCGATTGTTGTCCTTTTCTCCGGTATCGTAGTTGGGCCTCCTGGACAGCGCGTCTGCCCTACCGTTAGCCCGCCCTTTGAGATGGTGTATCTCGATGTCATATTCTTCCAGTTCTAGGACCTCTCGTGCTACTCTTTGGCTGATCTTCTGTGGGTCTCGCCAGTATTGCAGGTTCATATGGTCCGAGAATATTCTGACCTTATGTGGTGATCCCACCAGTAGGTATCTCCAGTTTCGTAACGCCTTCACGATGGCCAACAATTCTAGATTGTATATGTCATAATTCCATTCGGCTTCGTTGAGGGTTGCCGAATAGAATGCTATTGGGTGTTTCTTGCCATCAGCTCCCTTCTGCGTGAGGACTGCTCCAACAGCAAATCCCGATTGTAACGTCCCGGGTCATAGTAAGTATCTGACCTAAGCCAATAACTCAGGGGGCATGGCACAACGGACTATTACTGTACGCTGACTGATGATATGACGAGGTGATGACTGATTACTGTACGATGACTGATGGGTTTGTGATAGGATTACGGATCATACGTGGACGATTACACAGCAGAGGAGTAGCAGTAGTAGTAGTGGTGGTCTTACTTACAAAGGCAGGCTACGATACGGTACTATATAAGGAAGCTATCGACTGTTGTGGTCGATAGCTTGGATTTCTTGTAACCTTCTCAACTTGTTATCCAAAGCCGGGTTTCTCTCTCTCTCGCCTTCTCTGGTCCTTCAGGACCGCGTATCAGATTATCAAGGTAGCAACTCCGCCTTCGTGCGTTGAGACGTAACTCGGCCTTCGTGCCTGAGTAAGATCACTGCTGAGTCACCGCGTTCACTCTACGTTGCCTAAGTCAGGCTCACGTGCAGCTCGCACGTAACATTAAATCCAAGCTCTACTAAAGTCGAATGCCGTGGCAACTCTCAACACTAAAGACGGCTGGGACTTCGTGCCCTATCGCATCGACTCAAGAGAACGAGACGCACCCACTGTTGCGCAGCAACTAGCGCAGCAAACAGTGTCATGGAGTCTCACCTTGTGAAGGTATAGAGACTAATAGAGTGGTTTGTAGAGAGGAGTGCTCAAGTGTGCGTAGAGTGAACGACTTGTATTCTTAGAGGGGCTCTACTCCCCTCATTTATAGGAAAACCGGTCCCTATGGTCCACCCATGTCCGTTTGCGTAAAAGTGATGAGTAAAGGTGTCCACAATATCGCGTTTTCAGTGACGCCTGATGTGAAACACCTCAGAAGTCTTCAATATCACCACGTGTGATACTGATAAGACTTGCGCCCTCCATATTGGAGTTGCACCCACTTTTGTGCGTAACGGAGTACCCTAATATGGTAATCATATGTACGATACTACTGTAATGTCGTAACTGCTATAGATAAGATACGTATGTACTTATTACGTTTCAACACCCACCCGATACCTTATAGGACGAGTAAGGTGGCGACACGTACCAGACACCAGAAGATCCAAGGAAAACAACACAGGATACTACGCGGAAGCAGCTACAGCACAACGATTTCACCCTGTAGTGTTCAACAGAGAGCGCTGTTGCTGGGTCGAACTCAGGTGGAGTAACACCAACAACTATTTCGAAGCAACATGACCAGCCGCCGACGATCTACACATCAACATACCATTGGTCGACGCGCGACCAATTGACCAACAAGGAGCCATAGACGGTCAAGGAGAGCAAAACCTTGATACAGAACCACCCAGGGCCGAATTTCAAATACGAACAACTACTCCATCGCCGTCAAGTCATACTAGCGAACGATCGCCAACTCCACGAAGTGAAGCGGCTGAAGCTGAACCCGAAGAAATCGCAGCACAGTCACCAGAAATAGATGCACTAGTCGCGCAAACAGCTGAGTTGCATATTCCCGAACCAATTAGAGGAATACCGTTCAGCTACATGACTACCCAAACAGAAGTATCACCACCCCGACTCGTCATCAATGAGCAAACGGGTCACGTCCAACAACTACAACCAGAAGACATGGAAGCCGCCCACCGAGCCATGGGACCGGATGTCCCTGATGCTCCAAGCATCCCTGAAGGAACTAACATGTTCTATGAATTCAGACTTAACCGCAACAGAGTACCCTCGCCGGAGAATAGGCCATTTCCACCGTTACGACCGCAAGGCGGAGGACCACCAGGAAGAGGATCACCAGGAGGAGGACCACCCCTGGCAGGACCTGCGGTAGCCCACAACGTACACCAAGGAGGAAATGACAAATTTATCGGTAACCCACCACCTACGTTTACAGGACAAAGGTCACAAGCCGAGGCCTTTATCCTCCAATGGGAAGTTTACGCGGGGGTCAACGCGAATCACTCAGCAATGCTAAACAAATACCAAAAAGCTATGTTATTCCTAACATACATTCAGGGAAACGCGGTTAACCAATGGGTCATGTCCGCAAGTCGGTGGCTTGTAAATGAAGTGGCCACGGGAACCAATCAATTCGACAATAGGTTATGGGAAAACCTACTCAACGCCTTTCAAAGGCAGTTCGGCGATGTTCTCAGCAAGGAACGAGCACAGGCACAACTAGATGCCGGAATACACATGAAAGATGGAAAAATTGATGACTATATCGCCCTATACGAACAACTAGTTCGACACGCAGGGTACAATATCAACGCCGAACAAACCATCAAGTACTTCACAAGAGGACTACCAAGGGCGTTGTACGAAACCATGTACCAACACGACGATCCCCGAAACTATGAAGAATGGAGGGAATCCACCCTAAAGAGGCAACAAAAATGGATTCACATGCAAACAGTTAGGGGAAACCTTGACGCCTTCAAACCAGGACGAACGACAGGAGGAGCACTAGCTAAGTTGCTCGCACCACTCCAGAATGATGACCAAATGGACACATCAGCAGACCGTGTACGAGGGCGATTGGCAGGAGCCGAGGAGATCATAGCAAACCACCCCAGGAACACTAGACCACCGTTCCCACCACGAGGGGGGTTCATCCAAAGACAATTCAAACGAGACCACAGCCAAACGCAGTGTTACAACTGCCAGAAGATGGGTCATATCAGTCGCGATTGCAGACAGCCCAGGAGAAACCGCAACACACAAGTACGTGCTACAGAAGCCGCGCCAACTAAAGAAGAAAAGGCAGCGGAATGGCTATAAGGAGTAGCAGGAGATGATGAGGAAGTCAAAGACCTGGTCCTACAACAATTGATGGGACAGGATTTTGGAAACGCCTGAACCCGGCGGCCTGGGTGAGGGCAATACGTTGTAACTCTGTGTACATTATGCGCTACCGTTCTATGAGAGTACCAGTGTCTATTCGTGCAAGTTACAACATGGCCGACATCAAAGCATTAGTGGACTCAGGAGCCACTGATAACTTCATCCATCCACAATTCGTCAAAAGGATGGGATTGGGACAACGGGCACTAGATAAGCCCAAAAACATCTACAATATCGACGATACCACTAATAAAGCGGGACAGATCACACACTATCTCACGCTTAATGTGGAAACGGGAGGAACTCAAAGAGAAATGCGCTTCCTTATCACCGACATAGGAAAAGAAGACATACTGCTGGGATATCCATGGCTCGCAACCTACGAACCCAGGTTCAGCTGGTGCCACGCCACTATTGACGAAAAACAGCTCCCTATAGTACTACGAATGATCAATCCAAACGACAAAAAAGCAGTACTAGCAAGGTTGCTCAACGAAGAAGTAAACGATGAGAAAGTGTCATGAATGTTCACGACGGAAACGAAGGAACAAATAGTGACAAGACTAAACGAACAAGTATATGGACGACGATCGGCAGTTGAACTGGCGATTGAAGCTAAACAATACACCGAGAAGGTCCATATACCAAAAGAATACCAAAAATTCACGAAGGTATTCAACGAAGACGAGGCAAAAAGGTTCCCACCAAAACGAAGTTGCGATCACGCAATTGAGTTCAAGAAGGGGGTCCCCGACGTAATTGACTGCAAAGTATACCCAATGACAAGGGTAGAAGACGCAGCGCTGGACGAATTCATCAACGAGCAAGTAGAGAAGGGATATATTCGTCCCTCAAAGTCCCCGTACACGTCATCCTTCTTCTTCATTAAAAAGAAGGACGGAAAACTACGACCCGTACAGGACTATCGAAAAATAAACGAATGGACAATACGAAACCAGTACCCGCTCCCCCTCATTGACGACCTGATTAGGGACCTCGGAGGAGCGCAAATATTCAGCAAACTAGATGTCTGACAAGGATACAATAACATTCGAATCAAGGAAGGAGACGAACACAAGGCTGCGTTCAAAACGCGTCGCGGACTCTTGGAACCGACGGTCATGTATTTCGGCCTGTGTAACTCGCCGGCCACATTTCAAAGCTTCATGAATAACATCTACCAACCCACGATAGCAAAACACGACGCATTCGGAACAAAAATCAGGGTCTACATGGACGACATTGCCATAGCGACCAAACGACAACCACAATCACTCAAAAGACACCAAGAAGCGGTCTGCGACGTACTCGCCGTAGCACAGCAACATGACCTCTTCTTCAAACCCGAGAAATGCGTCTTCAACGCTCCCAGTATTGATTACCTGGGGGTAATCCTTGAAGAGGGGGTAACACGTATGGACCCCATTAAAATTTCGGGCGTTCGCGATTGGCAATCGCCAACATCAGTAAAAGACGTACGATCATTCCTCGGTTTCTGCAACTTTTATCGGCAGTTCATCAGAGGCTTCGCCACCATTGCCAAACCACTAAACAAGCGAACACGAAAAGACGAGCCATGGCAGTGGAGTACAAGACATCAAAAGGCGTTCGAAACGCTTAAACAGCGGGTAACAACAGAACCCATTCTCGCACACGCCGACCAGACACAACAATTCGACCTAGAAGTAGACGCGTCAGGATTCGCGGTTGGAGCAGTACTCCTCCAGAAAAAGACAGATGGAAAACGACATCCAGTGGGATACTACTCGGCAACGCTCAATGCAGCAGAACGAAACTACGACATCTATAATCTCGAGCTGCTGGCCATTGTAAAAGCGTTGAGGAACTGGAGACACCTATTAGCGGGAGCTCCACACAAAGTACGCATATTTTCAGATCATCTCAACCTTCGATACTGGCGAGACCCGCAGAAGATCAGTCGCCAAATCGCAAGAGAAGTACTGGAACTAGCGGAATATAACTTCGAGATACACCACGTCAAAGGAACAGCCAACGGAAGGGCCGATGCACTATCTCGAAGACCCGACTACGATCAAGGAGAAAAAGACAACGAGAATGTCGTCGTACTACCAAACAAAGTATTTGTACGAACGGCAAACACACAACAAGACGAACAGAGGATACGCAAATGGGTTGATCCTCACAAACTGACAAAAGTGGAAGGACTCTGGTGGTACCAAGGACAACGACTCGTCGTAACAGGAACAGTGGAGGAAATTAGAGAAGTAATTTCAGCACATCACGATCCCCCCGTTCACGGCCATCCAGGAATAAACCGAACAACACAACTCGTAGAGCGCCACTACTGGTGGCCCGCAATGAAGCGAGACATTGCCAACTACGTCAAAGGATGCGCCAAATGTCAGCGGTGCAAAGTCAACACACAAAGGACAAAAGCACCGCTGCAACCTATATTCCCGAAACTGGAAGCGATGCCATTCGAGGTGGTAGCGCTAGACTTCATCACCAAACTCCCAGTATCAAGGGGATACGATTCGATACTAACAGTCACTGATCACGACTGTTCAAAGGCGTCCATATTCATACCGTGCAAAGAAGAAATCTCAGGCGAGGAAACCGCGACAATCTACGCGAAGCACGTTGTATGCGGTTCGGACTACCATCGAAGATCATTAGCGACAGAGACCCCCGGTTCGCATCAAAATTCACAAGAGAGCTATGCCGAATCCTGGGGATACAGCAAAACATATCAACGGCCTATCACCCGCGAACGGATGGACAATCAGAACGAACCAACCAATGGTTGGAACAGTATCTCAGATTATGTACTAATGAGCGACAAAACAATTGGGCTGACTATCTAGCGCTCGCGGAGTTCGCACACAACAATTGGACTAATGAATCCACACGAGAAACGTCGTTCAGATTGCTAATGGGTTACCACCCACTTACCAACTGGACAGATAAGAAGTCACCAATACCGCGAGTGAAACGAATGGTGTTTGCGACCAGACGAAACCTTCTGCACGTGACCTGTGCAGGAACGACTTTGACGTGCGACGAGAGCCGACGCTGGCGAAGTGCGTCTCAACCAGCAACAGTGAACAGAGGACTATCCCTAAACAGGGAATAGCCATAGATAGACGAGACAATGCCACAGAGGGTAAGCGAAGAACAACCAATAAAGGAGTGTGATTGCTTTAGCTATTAACAGGGAACCACTCCTAGAAGAGGGAATCTGAGAATGCTAAAGTGAGGAACTCTACCGTCCCCACTACTATACTTATACTAACTGAACAGCCTAATGCTGTCAGCGACGACTACTTAGTAAGTGTCCGCATGTGTCCATGAGTAAGGCATCAGTAAGTAAGTGACAAAGCACTACCGCCATTACTAAGTCCCTGAGTAAGTCCGTCAGTCAGCCATCAGTAATGCCTCAGTAAGCATATGGCCTTAGCGCTTATACCAGCGCTACCTGACTGATCCATCCAGAACACCTTCCAAAAGGGGATCAACCCTCGGCCCGCTGGATTCCGTCCCAACATCAAGCCTTTGGGCTTACACCACGCGATCTTTCAGTGTCCCTTCCGTGCCGTCGTCGGCCTGCGCGCGTCCTTGTCCTAACGCGGCGAGTGTCACGTGACCGCCATGAGCAATACGTAACAGCGAGTTGAAAAGCGACTAGAACAATTAAAGGAGATAAGGAGTCAGGCACAGGATCACATGCAACGCGCGCAACAGTCATGGATCAAGCATCGTGACACCCCCAAATATCAAATAGGGGACAAGGTCTGGCTGGAGGGACGTCACCTTCGAACCAACCAACCAACCACAAAGCTTGCGCCCAGACGACACGGACCATTTCAGATCGTTCAGGTGATGTCTCCAGTCAATTATCGACTCGAACTTCCCACGCAGTGGAGCATCCATGATGTCTTCCACACAGATCTCCTTACCCCTTACAAAGAAACAATGACTCACGGTGCAAACTATCAGCGCCCACCACCAGAACTAGTAGGAGACGTGGAAGAATACGAGGTTGAAAAAGTACTAGATTCAAGAAGACATGGACGGGGGCGTAAGCTCCAATATCTCATCAAATGGAAGGGCTATCCCGATTCGGACAACCAGTGGGTCCCGTGGAACGATGTCCACGCGGAGGAAGAGATAAGGAAGTTCAAACAGTTCAATCCAGAAGCCGAGACTCACATAAAAGCAGTAACGATTGAACGAACAAGGACATCAACCCCCACTCCAATGGCACATGTCCCACTCACTCTCATCTCCATTGACTTCCCTCCCATCGAGGAGCTCATCACCTACGATACCAACAACAATGTGGACGACCCATTCTGCTCCGCCATCGAGCAGGTCCGAGCAGTCGCTGAACACGACAGAGACGAGTGAGAACGACAAGAACAAGACCTGGCCGAGGCTCGCCGGCGATTCCCCACACCCGCAAGCGGAAGAGTGGAGGAAGATGAGGAGGGACTACGGGCTGTTGAAGGAGGTGATGACCTCATGGCGGCTGGACCAAGTAACGAAGATGATGCCGAAGGAGAGACGGATGAGGATACAGCGGCTGATGAGGCAAGTATCCTCCAGCCCTCCACCGCTTTCACATCCACCACCGCTGTCGATCGCTACAACAGTGACGAGTCCTCCGACGGCTCCTACCACGACGCCCATGTCATCTGCACAAGATGCGACAACCCCCAGAGTTACTGCCACTGCGCCCCCATGCGCGTTCCCCCTCGAATCACCCACGAAGAAGAAAACGACATTACCGAAGAAGCCATGGATGACGAAGGACGAGCACCGCCGGTTGCTGTCGTCTATGGACCGACTGCGGAGGAAGGATACGCCATGCGGGGACTCCCATCCTACGCAGAGGCTCGAGACTCCTCACCCATCCACACGTGCCGAGCGGATGCGCCGAGGCGCCCTTTCCGTCCCATATCGCCTACCCCCAATGGGTTCATCCTCAACAATGGGATGAACTGGGTACCCATGGTAATTGAGCACGAGGGTCGACGCATCCCCGCCAGGTATGTGCGGGTGAGGATGCTCGACAACCCGGAGGCATTCGGAACCATGGGAAGGGGGCAACCCATATACCGCGGAGACATACACGCCGAGCCATGTCGAGACATGGGGCCCGCAGCTGAGTACACCCGTGAAGAGCTGTTATATCTTCGCGCTGACTTCCGGGGACAGCGCCAGGTAGACGAAGCCCTCGCTAGGTTGGGGGACATTTCCCTTACCGCCGAAGTGAGGCGCTACTGCGCGTCCCAGGAAGTCATTAAGGAGCTGGAGGTAGCGATCAAGAAGCTCAAAGACGACATCTTCGTGCACGTTGATCGCTCGCGCCACTTGGCGAAGCGACTGGGTAGGGCTCACGCGTTGCAGAGGATACGAGACGAGCACGAGACGGATGTGGGTCTCACCACAGTGCCCAATTGGGTAGTGGAGCGAGGGCGCTCACCCTTGTAAAGGGGGTGATGTAACGTCCCGGGTCATAGTAAGTATCTGACCTAAGCCAATAACTCAGGGGGCATGGCACAACGGACTATTACTGTACGCTGACTGATGATATGACGAGGTGATGACTGATTACTGTACGATGACTGATGGGTTTGTGATAGGATTACGGATCATACGTGGACGATTACACAGCAGAGGAGTAGCAGTAGTAGTAGTGGTGGTCTTACTTACAAAGGCAGGCTACGATACGGTACTATATAAGGAAGCTATCGACTGTTGTGGTCGATAGCTTGGATTTCTTGTAACCTTCTCAACTTGTTATCCAAAGCCGGGTTTCTCTCTCTCTCGCCTTCTCTGGTCCTTCAGGACCGCGTATCAGATTATCAAGGTAGCAACTCCGCCTTCGTGCGTTGAGACGTAACTCGGCCTTCGTGCCTGAGTAAGATCACTGCTGAGTCACCGTGTTCACTCTACGTTGCCTAAGTCAGGCTCACGTGCAGCTCGCACGTAACACCGATGCGTCTACTTTGAGGTCGTATTGTGCTTTTGGATTTGGGTGAGCGAGGACCAGATTGCTTGTAATACGGTCCTTGAGTGTCTCGAAGGCGTGTTGTTGGGTCGGTCCCCAATGCCATTCGATGTCTTTCCTTGTTAGCTCGTTCATTGGTTTGGCAATGTTGGCGAATCCTCGAATAAAAGGGCGGTAAAAATTGCAAAAGCCTAAAAAGCTGCGCACATCTTTGACCTTTGTCGGTGTGGGCCAAGTGCGGACACCTGCGACCTTTGCAGGATCCATGCGCGTCATCCCCTTTTCAAGGATTACCCCCAGGTAATCAATTGACAGAACATGGAATGCGCATTTTGCCAACTTGAAGTAGAGATCATGTGCAGCGGCGACTTTAAGTACAGCAGTGACCGCCTCTGTATGTGCTTCGTTTGTTCGCTGGAAGGTGCTGCTGTCATTGGTGGCGATGGCTATGTCGTCCATGTATATACGAATGTGTGTTCCTTTTTCCACAAAGGTAGCGATGACCGGTTGATAGATTTTGTTCATGAAGGCCTGGAAGGTCGCTGGTGAGTTGCAGAGACCGAAATACATTACGGTGGGTTCAAAGAGGCCGCGTCTCGTTTTGAACGCTGCTTTATGTTCGTCCCCTTCCTTGATTCAAATGTTATTGTACCTTTGTCTGACGTCAAACTTCGAAAACATGACCGCTCCTCCAAGGTCCCGCATTAAATCTGCGATCAGTGGAAGTGGGTATTGATTTCGCACTGTCCACCGATTTATAGCACGATAGTCTTGAACCGGGCGAAGCTTCCCATCCTTTTTCTTGATAAAGAAGAAGGACGATGCGTAGGGTGATTGTGAGGGTCGAATATAACCCTTCTTGAGATGTTCATCGATGAAAGCGTCCAAAGCTTCGTCCTCGGTGCAGGTCATGGGGTAAATTCTGCATGTTAGCGATGTTGGGGCATTAGGTTGAAGCATAATCGCGTGGTCACAAGGTCTCCTATCCAGGAGTCTTGTTGACGCTTCTTCATTGAATACCTTGCGAAATGGTTCGTATTGTGGAGGTAGAACGGTGATTTCTTCGTTTTTAGGTTTGGCTGTTATTGTAACGTCCCGGGTCATAGTAAGTATCTGACCTAACCCATAAGCGATGGGACGTGATCTAGGAGGGCTCTTACGGTACTGATGCATGACTGATGGAACGCTTACTGTACGATACAACGAGCTGACTGACACGCTGACTGATACGCTGACTGATGTGTTACTATACGATGACTGATACTTGTGGACGATTACCTAGCAGATAGTAGTAGTGGCGGTCTCGCTGACGAAGGCGGATCCCACTAGTAGGATATAAGGAAGCTATCGACTGTTGTAGTCGATAGCTTGGATTTCTTGTACACTTCTCAAGTTGTTATCCAAAGCCGGATTCCTCTTCCTCTCTCGTCCCTCGGGACCGCGTATCAAGATCGATCAAGTGTCAACTCCGCCTTCGCGCGTTGAGACGTTACTCAGTCTTTGCACTTGAGTCCGACTGTTGCTGAGTCACCGCGTTCACTCTACGTTGCCTAAGTCAGGCTCACGTGCGGCTCGCACGTAACAGTTATGGCGTGTTCGACAGCTGGGAGCATTACTCTTCGTCTTCGGGACTCCTCTTGCTCCAGTTGTTTTACTATGTATTCCTTTGGTTTTGTCAGTAGGTGAGCCAAAACATCCCTTCTGTTGGTTGCCTTGACCGTTTTGATCGTGATCGGAAGATGGGACTGGTTAATGGATCCTTTTCTCCAGTCGAACTGTGGTTCGTAGGCTGCCAACCAGGGATACCCGAAGAGTATATCTTCCTTCCCGATATTGGTGACTAGGAACCTCATTTCCTTGTCATTTCCTTTGACATTAACTCGAAGAATGACGTATCGAGTTATGTGCCCTGCTTTATTTGCAGTGTCATCGATGTTGTAGATTCATTTGGGTTTTTCTAGCAACCGTGTTTTTATCCCCATTCGTTGAAGAAAGCTTTCGCTCACAAAGTTATCAGTGGCTCCCAAGTCCACTAGTGCTTTTACTTCGGCCGTGTTGTAACGTGTGTGCAGATGAACTGGGACTCACATAGATCAGTAGTGCATAATGTACACAGAATTACAACGAAATGCCCTCACCCAGGCCGTCGGGTTCAGGTGTCTGAAAAATCCGTTCCCATTGACTTTTGTAAGATGAGGTCCTTCACGTCGTCCCCTTCGCTGGCTACTCCCCTAAGCCAGTCTTCTGCTTTATCTTCATCGGTCCTTGGTTTCTCCTCTGTACTCCTTATTTGTTGGCATTTGTTCTGTCGTGGTAGGCGACAGTCTCGGCTGATGTGCCCCATTTTGTCACAGTTATAGCACCAGGTTTGACTGAAGTCTGGCCAAATTCCTTGTTGCCTTTGGAGGAACCCCCCTCTTGGTGGAAAGGGAGGTCGTGGATTGAGGACCTCTTCGGCTCCTGCGAGTCTTCCTCTGACTCGATCTGCCAAGGTATCCATTGCGTCGGGGTGTGATAGTGGAGCGAGCAATTTTGCCAATGCTCCCAGTTGGTTTTTGTTAGGGGATCCTTTGAACATGTCTAGGTTACCGTGCACTGTCTGCATGTGAATCCACTTTTGCTGTCTTCTGAGCACCAATGCTCTCCAGTCCTCGTACGTTTGAGGGTCATCGTGTTGATACATTGCTTCATAAAGTGCCCTTGGGAGTCCTTTTATGAAGTACTTTAGGGTTTGTTCGGCGTTGATATCGTATCCTGTGTATCGAACTAGCTGTTCTAATAGCGCAATATAGTCGTCGATCTTCCCTTCTTTCATGCGAATTCCTGCATCGAGTTGCGCCTGAGCGTGTTCTTTGCTAAGTACGTCGGCGAATTGCCGTCGAAAGGCTTGGAGGACATTATTCCATAGCCTGTTGTCGAATTGGCTGATGCCCCTTGTTACTTCTCTGACCAGCCATTGGCTTGCTGACATGACCCAGGCATTAACCAGGTCTCCCTGAACGTAAGTGAGGAATAACATCACCTTTTGGTATTTGTTCCTCATGGCTGCGTGACTTGCGTTTACCCCAGCGTAGACTTCCCACTGAAGGATGAATCTTTCGACCTTTGAGCGATCTCCAGTGAAGGGACTTGGGGGATTGCCTATGAATTTGTCTGTTACGTGGCCTCCTTGTTGACCTCCTGGCATAGGTGGTGGTCCGCCTCCTCCCATCGGCGGCGGTCCTCCTGGTGGTCCTGCTGGTGGTCCTGCTGGCGGTCCTCCTCCTCCCATCGGTGGAGGACCCTCTTGGCATCTGTGTTGGTATCCTTGCACTCCCCTATTGATTTGTTCTTATGGTTGAGGGGGCGGTTCATTATAGTTGAAATCGAATCCTCCAGGTTGGTCTGGTTCATCTGGCCCCATGGCTCGCCGTGCAGCCTGTAGATCTTCTGGGTTCATGTCTACGATATGACCCATTCGTTCGTCGATTACTAGTGGGGCTGGTTCCTCAATGTGTGTTTGAGTAGCCATCCTAATCGGGTCAGGTGTAACGTCCCGGGTCATAGCAGGTATCTGACCTAAACCGATAACCGAGGGGGCGTGATCAAGGGGACACTTACTGTACGATGCATATGGCTGACTGACCGATTACTGTAAAGATGACTGATGACTGACTGATGGATTACTGTTAGCTGACTGACGACTTACGATACGATGACTGTACACCTGTGGACGATTACTTAGCAGATTAGTAGTAGTGGCGGTCTCGCTGACGAAGGCGGATCGCGCTAGTAGGATATAAGGAAGCTATCGACTGTTGTAGTCGATAGCTTGGATTTCTTGTAACATTCTCGACTTGTTATCAAAGACATGTTCCTTCTCATCCTTCGGGGTCGCGACGCGTTTATACGCAATCAAGCAAAACTCCGCCTTCGAGCGTTGAGACGATACTCAGCCTTCGTGCTAGAGTCAGGAAATCGCTAAGTCACCGCGTTCACCCCTCATTCGCCTAAGTCAGGCTCACGTGCTGCTCGCACATAACATTAAATCCAAGCTCTCCTCTATCGAACGCCGTGGCAACTCTTAACACCAAAGACGGGTGGGACTTTGTGCCCTATCGCATCGACTCAAGAGAACGAGACGCACCTACTCGTTACCTAATAGGACGAGTAAGGTGGCGACACGTACCAGACACCAGAAGAACCAACGAGAACAACACAGGATACTACGCAGAAGCAGCTACCGCACAGCGATTTCACCCCGTAGTATTCAACAGGGAACGCTGTTGCTGGGTCGAGCTCAGGTGGAGCAACACAAACAACTATTTCGAAGCAACGCAACCAGCAGCCGACGATTTACATATCAACGTACCACTAGTCGACGCACGACCAATCAACCAACAAGGGCCCATAGACGGCTAAGAAGACACCCTTGATTCGGAACCACCAAGGGCCGAATTCCAACTACGATCAGAAACAGCAGCGCCATCAAGCCCTGTTAGCGAACGATCGCCAACCCCACATAGTGAAGTAATAGAACCTGAGGAAGTCGCAGTGCAATCACCAGAGGTAGACGCACTA
Organism: Lactarius quietus; assembly: GCA_015025155.1. Taxonomy (NCBI): domain Eukaryota; kingdom Fungi; phylum Basidiomycota; class Agaricomycetes; order Russulales; family Russulaceae; genus Lactarius; species Lactarius quietus. Next base: position 1,992 of record WITN01000819.1, on the reverse strand, counting down.
GCCGCGCGAACAGCTGAGTTACATATCCCCGAACCTATTAGAGGGATACCATACAGCTACATGACTACTCAAACAGAAGTATCGCCACCCCGGCTTGTCATAAACGAACAAACAGGCCACGTTCAACAAATACAACCAGAAGATATGGAAGCCGCTAACCGAGCTATGGGACCAGACGTCCCTGACGCACCAAGTATCCCTGAAGGAACAGAAATGTTCCACGAGTTTCGGCTCAATCGTAACAGGGTACCATCACCCGAAAACAGGCCATTTCCGCCCTTACGACCACGAGATAATGGACCACCAGGCGGAGGAGGAGGACCACCTCTAGGAGGGCCTGCAGTAGCCCACAATGCACAGCAAGGGGGAAACGACAAGTTCATTGGTAACCCACCACCCACATTCACAGGAAACAGGTCACAAGCCGAGGCATTCATCCTCCAATGGGAAGTCTATGCAGGAGTCAACGCAAATCATTCAGCCATGCTGAATAAGTATCAGAAAACTATGTTGTTTCTCACATACATTCAGGGAAACGCGGTTAACCAGTGGGTTATGTCGGCAAGTCGATGGCTCGTCAACGAAGTCGCCACAGGCACCAACCAATTCGACAACAGGCTGTGGGAGAACCTACTCCACGCCTTTCAAAGACAATTCGGCGACGTCCTCAGCAAAGAATGAGCACAAGCCCAGCTCGATGCCGGTATCCACATGAAGGATGGAAAAATCGACGACTACATTGCCCAATTCGAACAGCTCGTCCGACATGCGGGATACAACATCAACGCCGAACAAACACTCAAGTACTTTACAAAAGGACTACCACGCGCGCTATACGAGACCATGTATGTAACGTCCCGGGTCATAGTAAGTATCTGACCTAACCCATAAGCGATGGGACGTGATCTACGGGGACTTGCTTACTGTACCACCACCGATGACTGATGGCTCGCTTACTGTACCATGACTGACGGATGACTGATGGCTCGCTTACTGTACCATGACTGACGGATGACTGATGGCTCGTGAATTGCTTACCGATTACTAGTGGACGATTACCCAGCAGTTAGTAGTAGTGGCGGTCTCGCTGACAAAGGCGGATCGCGCATTAGTGTTATAAGGAAGCTATCGACTGTTGTGGTCGATAGCTTGGATTTCTTGTACAACTCTCGACTTGTTATCCAGAAGCCGGTTTCCTCTCACTCCTTCGTCCTTTGGGGCCACGTATCTCGTCCTTCAGGACCGAGCATCAAGACAGTCAAAGCATCAACTCCGCCTTCGCGCGTTGAGACGACACTCAGTCTTTAGACTTGAGTAAGGATACTGCTGAGTCACCGCGTTCGTTCTACGTTGCCTAAGTCAGGCTCACGTGCTGCTCGCACGTAACAATGTACCAACACGATGACCCCCGAAACTATGAAGAATGGAGAGAATCCGCCCTGAAGAGGCAGCAGAAGTGGATTCACATGCAAACGGTCAGGGGAATCTAGACGCCTTCAAACCAGGGCGCGCAACAGGAGGAGCACTAGCTAAGTTGCTAGCACCACTTCAGAACGACGACCGAATGGACACATCTGCAGATCGCGTACGAGGACGATTGGCAGGAGCCGAAGACATTATAGCGAACCATCCTAGAAACGCTAGGCCCCCACAACCACCATTCCCACCCTGAGGGGGTTCATACAAAGGCAGTTCAAACGAGACCACAGCCAAACGCAGTGTTACAACTGCCAGAAGATGGGACACATCAGCCGTGACTGCAGGCAACCAAGGAGGCGCCGAGATGCGCAGACACGTGCAGCCGAAACAGCAATAACCAAAGAAGAAAAGGCAGCGGAATGGCTGTGAGGAGTAGCAGGAGATGATGAAGAAGTCAAAGACCTGGTACTCAACAATTGATGGGACAGGATTTTGGAAACGCCTGAACCCGGCGGCCTGGGTGAGGGCAATACGTTGTAACTCTGTGTACATTATGCGCTACCGATCTATGCG
>WITN01000818.1:0-37369 GCA_015025155.1 Lactarius quietus | reverse complement strand
CTCAGCTGCGGGCCCATATCCCTGCACGGCTCGGCGTGGATGTCCCCTCGGTAGATGGGCGCCCATCGTCACCACTCGCCGTCGGGTTGTCGAGCATCCTCACCCGCACATACCTGGCGGGGATGCGTCGACCCTCGTTCGATCACCATGGGCACCCAGTTCATCCCGTTGTTGAGGACGAAGCCGCTGGGGGTAGGCGATAAGGCGGACAGGGCGCCTCGGCGCATGCGCTGGCGCGTATTGATGGGTGATGAGTCTCGGGCTTCGGCATAGGACGGTAGTCCCCGCATGGCGTACCCTTCCTCCGCAGTCGGTCCATAGACGACAGCAACCGGTGGTGCTCGTCCTTCGTCATCCATGGTTTCGTCGGCAATGTCTTCGTCTTCTTCTTCGTTGTTGATTCGAGGTGGGATGCGCATGGGCGCAGTGGCAGTAGCTCTGGGGTTGTCGCACTTGTGCAGATGACGTTGGCGTCGTGATATGAGCCGTCGGAGACTCGTCACTGTCGTAGCGATCGACAGCGGTGGTGGATGTGAAGGCGGTGGAGGGCTGGAGGATACTTGCCTCATCAGCCGTTGATCCTCATCCGCCTCTCCTTCGGCGTCATCTTCGTGACTGGTCCAGCCGCCAGGAGGTCATCACTCCTTCAGCAACCCGTAGTCCTTCCTCATCTGCCTCCACTCTTCCGCTTGCGGGTGTGGGGAATCGCCGGCGAGCCTCGGCCAGGTCCCGCTCTCGTTGTTCTCGCTCGTCTCTGTCTTGTTCTGCAACTGCTCGGACCTGTTCGATGGCGGAGCAGAATGGGTCATCCACGTTGTTGGATGTGTCGTAGGTGTCGAGGGTGTCGACGGGAGGGAAGTCAATGGTGATTGTGGTGAGTGGGACATTGGCCATTGTAGTGGGGGATAATGTTTTTGTTCGTCCAATAGCTGCTTTTTGTGAGTTTCGGCTTCTCGGATTGGACTGTTTAAACTTCCTTATCTCCTCTCCGCATGGACATCGTTCCACGGGACCCATTGATTGTCCGAGTCGGGATAGCCCTTCCATTTGATGAGATATTGGAGCTTACGCCCCCTTCCTTGTCTTCTCGAGTCTAGTACTTTCTCGACTTCATATTCTTCCACGTCCTCTACCAATTCTGGTGGTGGGCGCTGATAGTTTGCGCCGTGAATCAGCGTTTCTTTGTAAGGCGTAAGGAGGTCTGTGTGAAACACATCATGGATGCTCCACTGTGTGGGAAGTTCTAGTCGGTAATTGACAGGAGACATCACCTGGACAATCCTGAATGGTCCGTGTCGCCTGGGCGCAAGCTTAGTCGTTGGTTGATTAGTCCGCAGATGACGTCCTTCTAGCCATACTTGGTCTCCTATTTGATACTTGGGGGTGTCACGATGTTTGATCCATGACTGTTGCGCTCGGCGCATTTGTTCTTGTGCCTGGTGTCTTATCTCTTTCAATTGTTCCAGTCGGGCCGTGACCTGTGGTATGGGTGATGTTTTATCCGTCCAATTAGTGTGTGGGTGATATCCCATCAACAACCTAAATGGGGTTTCACGTGTTGACTCGTTGATCCAATTGTTATGCGCGAATTCTGCTAGCGCAAGGTGATCGGCCCAATTGTTCTGTCTTTCGTTGGCCCAGAACCGGAGGTATTGCTCCAACCATTGATTCGTTCGTTCGATTGTCCGTCTGTTCGTGGGTGGTAAGCGGTCGAGATGTTCTGTTGTATTCCCAAGAGTCGGCATAGTTCTCTTGTGAATTTGGAGCGAACCGGGGATTCTATCGCTGATTAGTTTGTGGGTAGTCCAAATTTCGACACGTGTTTGGCGTATAGCACTGCTGTCTCTTCGCCTGAGATCTCTTCTCTACATGTATGAATATTGATGCCTTTGAACAGTCGTGGTCAGTGACTGTGAGTATTGAGTTGTACTCCCTTGACGTTGGAAGTTTGGTGATGAAGTCCAACGCTACTACTGAATGGTGTCGCTTCGGGTTTTGGGAATATCGGGTGTAGCGGCGCTTTCGGTTTTTTGCATGTTGACCTTGTTCGTTGGCATTCAGCACATCCTGCACATATTCGGCGATATCTTGTTTCATCGTGGGCCACCAGTAGTGACGCTCCACTGTCTGAGTTGTTCGGCTTATCCCTGGGTGTCCATGAATAGGTGGGTCATGATGTGTGGAGATTACTTTCTAATTTCTCCTGGTGTTCCCGTGATGACTAGCCTTTGTCCTTGATACCACCAAAGCCCATCTGCTTTGGTCAGTTTGTGGGGTCAACCCACTTGCATATCCTCTGCTCGTTGTCCGCGGTCGGGTGGTCGTGTTCGTACGAACAACCGGTTTGGTAGAACTGTGACATTCTCGTTGTCCTTTTCTCCTTGATTGTAGTCGGCACGTCTCGAGAGTGCGTCCCTCTTCCGTTTGCTGTTCCTTTGACATGATGTATTTCGAAATTGTATTCTGCTAATTCCAGTACTTCTCTGCATTCGTCGGCTGATCTTTCTGTGGATCTCGCCAATACCGCAGGTTAAGGTGGTCTGAAAATATGCGTATTTGGTTGGATCCTGCCAATAGATGTCGCCAGTTCTCAACGCTTTTACTATGGCCAACAAATCCAGGTTGTAGATGTCGTAGTTGCGTTCCGCAGCGTTGGAGTGTTGCCGAATAGTATCCCAGGGTGTCGTTTTCCATCTGATTTCTTTTGTAGTAGCACTGCTCCTACCGCGAATCCTGACGCGTCTACTTCTAGATCGAATTGCTGTGTTTGATCCGCGTGGGCTAGTATGGGTTCCGTCGTGACCCGTTGTTTGAGTGTGTCAAATGCTGCTTGATGTCTTGTGGTCCATTGCCACGGTTCGTCTTTGCGCGTTAGTTCGTTCAGTGGTTTAGCGATGTTTGCAAAGCCTCTGATGAACTGCCTGTAAAAGTTGCAAAAACCGAGGAAAGATCGTACGTCTTTAACGGATGAGGGAGATGTCCAGTCGCGAACACCCGAAATTTTGATAGGGTCCATACGTGTTACCCCCTCTTCAAGGATTACCCCCAGGTAATCAATACTAGGGGCGTTAAATACACATTTCTCCGGTTTGAAAAAGAGATCATGTTTTGAGCGACTTCCAGGACATCGCGAACTGCTTTCTGGTGTTGTTCCAGAGTGTTATGTTGCCGTTTTGTGGCGATTGCGATGTCGTCCATGTAGACCCTAATGGTTGTGCCATTGGGTTCGTGTTTTGCTATTGTCGGTTGGTATATTTCGTTCATGAAACTTTGGAACGTTGCTGGTGAGTTGCACAGCCCAAAGTACATGACGGTTGGTTCGAAAGTCCGCGGCGTGTTTTGAACGCGGCCTTGTGTTCGTCTCCTTCTTTGATTCGTATGTTGTTATACCCTGTCGAACGTCCAGTTTGCTGAATATCTGGGCTCCCCCAAGATCTCGGATGAGGTCATCGATGAGGGGGAGTGGGTATTGGTTTCGTATTGTCCACTCGTTTATGCGTCGGTAGTCCTGTACAGGCCGTAGCTTTCCGTCCTTCTTTTTGATAAAGAAAAATGACGATGCGTACGGGGATTTCGAGAGGGCGTATATATCCTTTCTCTATTTGTTCGTCAATGAAGTCGTCCAATGCTGCGTCTTCTACCCTGGTCATGGGGTATATTTTGCAGTCAATGACTTCTGGTGCGCCTTTCTTGAAGTCTATTGCGTGATCGCAGCTTCTTTTGGGCGGAAACCTCTTTGATTCTTGTTCGCTGAATACTTTGGCGAAACTTTGGTATTCTGGTGGTATTTTGACCTCCGTGGTGTATTGCTTGGCATCCACGGCGAGTTCTACCGCCGATCTTCTTCCATATACTGTTCCTCTAGGGTTGTCACGATTTGTTCTTTTGTTTCTGTTGTGAACATTCGTGATATCCTTGTGTCGTTTGTTGTTTCTGTCAGCAGTTTGGCCAATACTGCTTTCCTGTCGTTTGGGTTAACTGTTCGCAACACTATAGGAAGTTGTTTCTCATCTATAGTGCGGCGCCAGCTAAACCTTGGTTCGTAAGTGCGAGCCATGGAATCCTAGTAGGACGTCCCTTTTCCTATGTCAGTGATGAGGATCTCATCTCTTCTTGGTTTGTCCTGTTCCACATTGGAGCATGAGATAGTGTTGATCTGTCCCGCTTTATTAGTGTATCGTCAATGTTGTATATGTTTTTGGGCTTATCTAACGCCCGCGTCCCAATCCCATCCTTTTTACGAAGTTTGATGTATGAAGTTGTCCAGTGGCACCGGAGTCACTAATGCTTTGATGTCGGCCATGTTATAACTGCGCGAATTGACACTGGTACTCGCATAGAACGGTAGCGCATAATGTACACAGAGTTACAACGTATTGCCCTCACCAGCGCCGGGTTTAGGCGTTTCCAAAATGCTGTCCCATCAGTTGCTGCAGGACCAGGTCCTTGACTCTTCATCGTCTCCTGCTACTCCTCGTAGCCATTCCGCTGCCTTTTCTTCTTTATTGGCGCAGATTCTGTGGTGCTACTTGCGTTTCTCGACGTCTCCTTGGTTGCCTGCAGTCCGACTGATGTGACCCATTTTCTGGCAGTTATAGCACTGTGTTTGGCTGTGGTCCCGTTTGAATTGGTCTCTGGATGAATCCCCCTCGGTGGGAATGGCGGTTGCGGTGGTTTGGTTCCTAGGGTGGTTCGCCATGATTCTTCAGCTCCTGCAGCCGTCCTCGTACACGGTCTGCTGATGTGTCCATTCGGTCATCATTCTGGAGTGTGCGAGCAACTTACTAGTGCTCCTCCTGTAGTTCGTCCTGGTTTGAAGGCGTCAAGGTTTCCCTAACGGTGTAACGCCAGCTCGGCCGTTGAGTCAGAAAACCCATGTTTTCACTCCGTTCCGAACGCTAGGACTTCCGAAGTACAATTACCCTTTTCGGTTATCACTTAGCGCCCTCATACTTAGTTTATCGACGCCTCGTCTCCTCAGCCTCATGTATTTCTTCATCTCGTCCCCTCATCTTGTCAACTTCGTCGCTCCTTATTCCCTTACCCCTCACCGTCTCTTCCCCATCGTCGGATGTCCCTCACTGCCCGATGAGTCCTTATCAGGCTAACACTTCGAGGCCCTCGCCGACCTCAAAACAACTAATCGATCCTCGTGGCTCCTCCCCTCCCTTTCACTCAACAACAATCTGCTACTTTCGGACTCTTTCAGTACCATCCACCCTCGGCCGATTGAGCATCGTGCCCGTGGACCCTTACCTGCTAGAATGATCCTTGTCGCGCTCTCTGTCTCGGGCACAGGCGTGCCCCACTTTTTCTTACTTTTCTTACCTTTTCTAACCATCTCGTTGTACCATTAGTGCGTGGCGTCGTAATCATCGGCGCTCTCGTTCGGCCACGTTCCCCGCATTCCCGATTCCCCTACTTTTACTTACGCCTCGTGTTTTCACGCCTCATGTCAGCCTCGCGTTTTCACCTATCAACCCTCTCTTCTCCTTGGACTTTTCGTTTACTTTTCCCCACTTCGCTATTCACCTCTCACAAATTTCGACTTAGAATCGTGTCGTCTTGCTCAGCCTAGGTACGAGTTCGCATGTATAAAAGGCTGGTATTCTGGATCAATTGCACTGTCGAATTTCCCCCCTTCTTTCCTCGCCGTCCTAAGTGTGATTCCTAAAGCTAATAGCGATTCCGAGTTAGGTCTCAGTGAAGACAACTCGAGTCGATTGGCTCGTCGTCTCCCACCTCTTCTCCCTCAAGAACTAAACTCATCTCTCATATTCGATCACTAACCCGTTTTACATCTTTCTAGGATTGTTTCTCGCGTCGGTTTTGGCCTCTTCAAGCGACGCATTACTTGGTCCTCTGGTTACTGTGTCTCTACCTTGGAACTAGTAGCTGAACTCCTCCGACTCTTCATTCGCGATTCCCCTCCTCCTTCCTCCTCACCCTTCCTTACACCTTTTATTCGCCACTCGCCTTCCTTCCCCTCCTTTCCCTCGGCTGCTTACAACCCTCTGATAACACTGCTTTACCCCACTGCTCTCGGCCGCACATTTCTCACGCACGCACTTTCGAGCGCGTACACCTGGCTGCCCCAGTGAGGCTGAGAGTTTAAAGTGGACTGTTCCCCCCTGTTTTACCTGTTAACCCCCTGAACTCCCTGTCTATTGGTCGCCTCTGGTGACCAAACGCATGTCAAAGCAGCCCAAACTACCACCAAGAGACTCCTCGGGGCGATTTTCCAAGAAAACGTCATCTAAGCAGCTTGATTCCGATCCTCCTCCCAAAACTAAATCATCTCGTAAAGAGCAGAAATCCAAGGAACCGGTATCTGGTTCTCGTACAGAACAAACACCCATCCGATCAACGCTTCCTGACACCTCCACAGAAAGTTCACCTTCCCTTCTCCCATCCATTTCCCATTCCTCCTTCGCGCCTTCAAAAACCGTCAGACATTCCATTCCCGGTTCCTTCTCGCCTCTCACCGATTCACCGTCCGACTCCCTCGTTCCTATATCTGCTCTTGTAGTCCGAAGTGCTACTTCCTTCACTTCCCCCGCCTCTATCCCTGCTCTAGAAACTAGGCCTCCCTCCCCAATTTCCCTACCTGAATCCGTAGTCCCGCAAGCGTCTTCATCTTCCTTTGATCTTTCACCTGAACCCAAATCCGACTCAGACTCATCTTCAAGCTCTTCCTCTGTTGCTTCGTCTCGGACTATATCTCTCGCTCTCCAATCATCCCATAAAGAACTCTCGGCCAACTTTAGGACTTCTCAGTATCTCTTGCCTCGTCCGGATCACTTTGCCTCTTCTTCAACTTCGTCAGTCTCCTCTTTGTTTGCTGCTTCTTCGACTTCTTCCCAGTCTCTCGCGCCTTCTCGAAAATCTGTCTCATCATCATCCTCCTCGACTGTAACTCCTTCTACTACTGTAGTCTCCGCTCCAGCTGTTTCCACTCCGCCGACTATAGTCCCCGTTTCTTCGACACCCGCGCAAACTACTCCGTCTCAGTCTAACCCTCCAGTCGCGCCTGTCGTCCCTTCCACATCAACTGCGTCAACAGCCCCTCCTTCTAACGCACCCGTATTACCGGTACCTCCGTCTGTTCCACCTGTCGTACCTTCTGTTCCACCTGTCGTACCTCCTGCTCCACCTGTCGTACCTCCCGCACCACCAGCTCCTCCCGTCCCTCCAGTAATCCCACTCGTCATCATGGCTGCAGTCCCAGGTGCAGGTGCTGGCGGTCCCGCAACTATGCCATCTGCGCGTGACAATAAAGCTCCTCATTTCTCTGGGAAAGTAGGAGATCCCTTGGACGAATTCCTGCGGGAATACGAAGAACTTGCTGCCAGTTGCTCTCTCACCCCTCAGCAAAGGATAGAAACCATTCTCCGTTATGTTTCACCCGATCTCAGAGACCTGTGGAAGCTTCTAGATGGATACGCCACACATAACTGGGCCGTATTTCGACAATCGCTCGAGGAGATGTATCAAAGTACCTCAGCACAGACAAAGTATTCCAAACGGAAGTTACACGATTTCGTACACTTCAACAGTCGAACGCGGATGCATAGCGAAGAGGATGTTCTTCAATATTACCGGCAATTCCAGATCTTTTGCAAACCTCTCACTGAAGCCAATCGGATCACTACAGAGGAGCGCGATTCAGCGTTTTGGTACGGATTCCACCCCGAAGATCGAGATAAGCTCTTCGCCAGACTCATAGCTAAGCTACCGGACCAACAGCTAGATCAGGACTTCGGCATGGCAGACGTGTACAAAACGGCTCGCATCATATTTTCCGCTACTCCATTCGTCCCCGTCGAATTACAGGAACGCTGGGATAGATACATGTCTCAGACGTCTAGACCTACTGAGCAGCCTTATGGACGATGGCACGATCAAGCTGATTACAACCCTCGAGTATCTGATCATGAAGGAAGGTTCAAAGAGCGCGAACCATATTACTATCATAGGGACTCGTACGAGAATGAAAGGGGACGACATTCTGATCGTTCCTATCCTCATTATCCACCCCCGAAACCTCATGCACCAGAACAGAGCTATCGTCCATCTTCACCTCCTCATATCCCTGAGTACTCACACCACCCACCCTCTCCTCCTCGTGCTCCCGATTATTTCTATCGTCCCAGACCTCCTTCACCTCCTCGAGCTCATCGTCGTCGCCCGCCTTCACCTCCCCATGCTAGAGATCCCTCACCTCCTCACGCTCGTCCACCTTCGCCACCTCGTCCCTCTGTTGAAACTAGAACGGTTCGCTTCAAGGAACCTACTCGAGAGGAAGAAGACCGCGAGCTGGACGAGCTAATGGAAAAACTTCACGGACTTTCCATTCGCGAACGGTCTTACGCAGTTCTCTATGCTCGCTGTGTACACCGGTTTCCTGATGTAGCTAAGGGTCTTGCTAAGCCAGAACTCTACCAGTCTTATGCCATCCAGAACACCGCTCCTGTGTTCCAGAACCCTGCTTCGGTGTATCAAAACCCTTCGCCCACATATCAAAATGTTCCTCCACAATCTACTGCTTTTCGACAGTCTTGGACTGACCGCGCTGCCCCTGCTCTTCCCCCTCCCTCTTCTGAACCCGTCTATCTCCCCACACGTTGCCTCTTCTGCTCCCAAACCACTCACCGGATCAAGGAATGTCCCATCGCTCATGAGTACATTCAGACAGGCAAAGCAGTTGTAGTTGGGAATCGAATTCATCTTCCCAATGGCCAACCAATCCCGAATATCCTGGGCAGGAATCTACAAGCGAAGATCGATACTTGGATTGCAGGGACTGTCGCTACCGCACCTACTCATCCTTCAGAGCCTTCCTTAGCTTGTGATCCTCCTCCTCACGCGACACACTGCTTTGAGATCGTAGGAGAAGGCTTCGGTCGCCCACCCATTCAGCAAGCTCACATCGTGGAGATACAGGATGATGAAGAGGATTCGGACGATGATAGCGATGATGAGGATCATGATACTGACCTATTCGAGGTCTACGCCACCCTGCGGAAGAAACGAAACGTGAAAGTGTCTCAACTGCCTGAGCTTTCCAGAGCTGAGGTATCCGAGGAGCTTGAAGAACCCATCGTCTCTGCTAACGCTTCGTCCGACACAACGCCTACCAGCAAACCCCTTATCAACACTGCCTTTCCGGACTCGGACTCTGCACCCTCCAGCGAAAGCAAGATTCCCTCTGTCACAAACACTCCCGACGCACCTCCTCCTCCCCTCATTGCTAACAACTATCTTCCCAACTCCTCGACTCCATGCGCTGCGCCACAGTACCGCTACCAATCCATCGCCGAAGACCAGCATCTCATTGCAGAATTACTCAAATGGCTGTTGGATGGCAAACTATCTCTAGTCACCCCCGCTCACATCCTAGCCGCTTCATCCAACATTCGCAAGGAGCTTGCGGAGCGTCTTAAGCTTTGTCGAGTCGACACTGCTAGTTTCGAAGAATCCACACTGCTCCCTGACGCCTCTTCCCCTTACTCCGTGCTAGAGCTCGCCGACCCTCACACCGCCGAATACTCGCTGCCTCTGCGCGAAGTCGACATCTTGGTTAACGACACTGTTCCCGAAGCCGGTATTCTCGACCAAGGTTCTCAGATCATCGTCATACGACAAGACCTTGCTATGGAGGCCGGTGTGCACATCAACCATCAATATCAGCTGGAGATGGAAGGAGCAATGGGTTGGTCAGTAAGACCATGGGGTGCGCTGAGAATCTAACCATGCAGATCGGCAACGTCTCTTTCGAAGTTCACGCCCATGTAGTCGAGAAAGCCCCATTCTGACTTCTCTTAGGACGACCCTTCCATCACCTCCTACTCTGCAGACTCGAAGACCTTCCTGACGGACGCGTTGATGTTTCAGTCCGCGATCCTGCTAACCCCTCCCATCTTGTCACTGTTCCCTCTCGTGCTCGTAAGGCTCATGTCGGTCTTGTCAGGACTCTTACTCTCGGCGCAACTCCTCCCGTTTTCAAAGGTCTTAGGGCTCGTCACACACTAGTCTACCGGTTCTTAGATCACTCACAGCCAGAACGCATTTTAGCCTACAAAAAGGTCGACAGAAAAGTTCGACCTGTCTCTGCTTCCCTTCCCGAAGACTATCGCATCATCCATCGTATCCCTGTCGACCCTCTCCTATCACTTACTTCCCTTCCCACACATCCTCCCGACTTCACGCCCGGCACCCGACTCACTCAAGAACGTCTCGACGCTCTAGATCTTAATCGATATGGCTTTCTCTGGCCCGAAGAGCTCAAGCTACTCACCCACATCCTCCGCATCAACGAGCTTGGCTTGGCCTGGACTGAGGCTGAGAAGGGACGCTTTCGTGACGACTATGTCTCGCCTGTCAAAATTCCTGTTATCGAACACATCCCCTGGATCCAGAAGAACATCCCCATCCCTACCGGCATTTTAGAGCAAGTAATTCAAATCTTTCGGGACAAGTATGCTGCTGGAGTTTACGAACACTCCGATGCTTCTTATCGCTCACGCTGGTTCTGTGTGGAGAAGAAGAATGGTTCTCTGCGTCTTGTTCACGACCTTCAACCTCTTAACGCCGTCACTGTCCGTAACTCTGGAGTTCCCCCCCTCGCCGACCAACTTATCGAGGCAATGGCCGGTCGTGCATGCTACAGTATGCTAGACCTGTTCGTTGGCTACGACCACCGCACCCTCGATGTCTCTTCTCGTGATCTTACCACCATTCAGTCACCTATCGGAGCTCTTCGCTTGACCTGCCTGCCCCAAGGCTGGACTAACGCTGTCGCCATATTTCACGAAGACGTCACTTTCATACTTGAACCTGAGATTCCCCACATCGCCTGGCCTTTCGTCGACGACTGCGGCATCAAGGGCCCGGCTTCCCGCTTTGAGACTGAGGACGACGGCTTTGAAACTATTCCTCAAAACGACGGCATCCGCAAGTTCATCTGGCAACACCTCAACGACGTCCACCGTATCCTTCATCGGCTTGGCTGTGCTGGGGCCACCGTTTCTGCCAAGAAGCTCTTCGTTGCGGTTCCCGAAGTCATCATTCTCGGCCACAAGTGCAACTACGAAGGACGCGTTCCCGATGACTCCAAAATCGCTCGGATCCGGGACTGGCCGTCGTGCAAAGACATCTCCGACGTCCGAGGCTTCTTAGGGCTTACTGGCTACATGCGCATCTGGATTCGAAACTACTCCTCCATCGCTCGCCCTCTAGTCAACCTCACCCGCAAAGGCGAAACTTTCGTCTGGGAAGACCAACACGCCAAAGCCATGCAACGCCTCAAGGATGCCATCGTCAACTCCCCTGCTCTTATCTCTATCGACTACTCCACCGACCGTCCTGTCTTTTTATCTGTTGACTCTTCCTTTCGTGGTGTAGGCTGGATCCTTTCTCAGGAGTGCGCCAACAGCAAGCGACGCCCCTCGCGTTTCGGCTCCATTTCTTGGAACGAACGCGAAAGCAATTATTCTCAACCCAAGATCGAACTGTACGGTCTGTTTCGCGCTCTTCGCTCACTCCGTTTACATCTTATCGGCGTTCGTAATCTTGTTGTCGAGATGGACGCAGTTTTCATTCGTGGCATGCTCAACAACCCGGACATCCAGCCGAACGCCGTCATCAATCGCTGGATCGCCGCCATTCTACTTTTCGACTTCAAACTAGTTCACGTACCAGCCGACAAACATCAAGGCCCCGACGGACTATCAAGGCGCGAACCAGTGGAGGGGGAGAATGACGATGAAGAAGACCCGGAGGATTGGATTGATAGGACTCTCGGACTCGGTATATGGACCACTTCCACTACAGCTGCGTTTTCTCTCTTTATTGGCAACGTTTCTATCTCAGTTCTCAGTACGACGGTAGTCGACCCCGATTCCGACCACGCTGACCCTCCTATCGAATTTCCTTCCAGTAAAAAGTCCCGCGACGCTGAGGCCGAGATGATGAAACTCCAGTCCTATCTGGAAACTCTGAGACAGCCTCTCGACGTCAACGGTGAAGACTGGGAGAAATTCCTTAGGAAGGCGAAGCGCTACTACCTACTGGACGGAAGACTTTGGCGACATAACCCCACCGGCCGCGACCAACTTTTCATTTCCCCCTCCCACCGACTCTCCATCGTTCGTGCAGTCCACGACGACCTCGGACACAAGGGTATCTACTCTACAAGGCGTACTCTCCTCGATCGCTTCTGGTGGCCGTCGCTCGACCAAGACGTCAAGTGGTACATCAGTACGTGCCATCAATGCCAGCTCAGACAGACCACCAAGATTCGTATTCCTCCCATCGTCCCTCACCCCGCTCCCCTTTTCCGCAAAGTATTCATCGACACCATGCACATGACCCCTGCCGGCGGCTTCAAGTACATCGTCCAAGCCCGCTGTTCACTCACCACCTGGCCGGAATGGCGCGCCCTTCGCACTGAGACCGGCATCACTATCGGTCGTTTTATTTTCGAAGAAATCTTGTGTCGATGGGGTGCAGTCGAGGAGATCGTCACTGACAACGGTTCGGCTTATATTGCTGCTTTGGACTGGCTCGCTAACAAGTACGGAATCTGTCACATTCGTATTTCCGCCTACAACTCTCGAGCAAACGGAATCGTCGAGCGGCAGCATCGGACGATTCGGGAGTCTCTCCTGAAGACTTGCGAGGGCGAAGTCTCGAAGTGGCCCGCCGTAGCTCCTCACGTCTTTTGGGCTGACCGAGTTACTACCCGCCGTTCGACAGGACACTCTCCCTTCTTCATGACCCATGGCGTCGAGCCTATCCTCCCCTTCGATCTCACCTTAGCGACATTCCTCGTTCCGAATCTCACCACTCCCCTTTCCACCGCCGACCTCATTGCCACCCGAGCCCGCCAGCTTCAGACCCGAGAAAGCGACCTCGCGAACATCCGGGACAACATCGTCAAGAGTCGTCTCTCCGCCGCCCAGAGCTTCGAGAGACAATTCGCTAACACGCTCAAGTCTACCTCTTTCACCCTCGGAGATTTAGTCTTAGTTCGGAACTCGGCGGTCGAAAGCACTCATCAAAAGAAGATGAATCCTCGCTACTTCGGGCCCATGGTCGTGGTGAAGAAAACTCGCAACAGAGCTTATCGTCTCGCGGAGCTCGACGGCGCTGTTTCACGCCTTCGCTTTGCGGCCTTTCGTCTTGTCCCTTACCACGCTCGCTCTCGCTCTGTCATCTCCGTCACGCGCTTGCTCGATTCTGACGACCTCGACACACTCAACAACGCTGATGAAGACTCGGATGGAGCTGATGAAGATCTTTGACCGAGGACGGTCAAAATTTTGACCCCCCGGGAGGTGTAACGCCAGCTCGGCCGTTGAGTCAGAAAACCCATGTTTTCACTCCGTTCCGAACGCTAGGACTTCCGAAGTACAATTACCCTTTTCGGTTATCACTTAGCGCCCTCATACTTAGTTTATCGACACCTCATCTCCTCAGCCTCATGTATTTCTTCATCTCGTCCCCTCATCTTGTCAACTTCATCGCTCCTTATTCCCTTACCCCTCACCGTCTCTTCCGCCATCGTCGGATGTCCCTCACTGCCCGATGAGTCCTTATCAGGCTAACACTTCGAGGCCCTCGCCGACCTCAAAACAACTAATCGATCCTCGTGGCTCCTCCCCTCCCTTTCACTCAACAACAATCTGCTACTTTCGGACTCTTTCAGTACCATCCACCCTCGGCCGATTGAGCATCGTGCCCGTGGACCCTTACCTGCTAGAATGATCCTTGTCGCACTCTCTGTCTCGGGCACAGGTGTGCCCCACTTTTTCTTTACTTTTCTTACCTTTTCTAACCATCTCGTTGTACCATTAGTGCGTGGCGTCGTAATCATCGGCGCTCTCGTTCGGCCACGTTCCCCGCATTCCCAATTCCCCTACTTTTACTTACGCCTCGTGTTTTCACGCCTCATGTCAGCCTCACGTTTTCACCTATCAACCCTCTCTTCTCCTTGGACTTTTCGTTTACTTTTCCCCACTTCGCTATTCACCTCTCACAAATTTCGACTTAGAATCATGTCGTCTTGCTCAGCCTAGGTACGAGTTCGCATGTATAAAAGGCTGGTATTCTGGATCAATTGGACTGTCGAATTTCCCCCCTTCTTTCCTCGCCATCCTAAGTGTGATTCCTAAAGCTAATAGCGATTCCGAGTTAGGTCTCAGTGAAGACAACTCGAGTCGATTGGCTCGTCGTCTCCCACCTCTTCTCCCTCAAGAACTAAACTCATCTCTCATATTCAATCACTAACCCGTTTTACATCTTTCTAGGATTGTTTCTCGCGTCGGTTTTGGCCTCTTCAAGCGACGCATTACTTGGTCCTCTGGTTACTGTGTCTCTACCTTGGAACTAGTAGCTGAATCCTCCGACTCTTCATTCGCGATTCCCCTCCTCCTTCCTCCTCACCCTTCCTTACACCTTTTATTCGCCACTCGCCTTCCTTCCCCTCCTTTCCCTCGGCTGCTTACAACCCTCTGATAACACTGCTTTACCCCACTGCTCTCGGCCGCACATTTCTCACGCACGCACTTTCGAGCGCGTACAACGGTTTGCATGTGAATCCATTTCTGTTGCCTCTTTAGGGCGGATTCCCTCCATTCTTCGTAGTTTCGGGGGTCGTCATGTTGGTACATTGTTTCGTACAATGTTCTTGGTAATCCCCTGGTGAAGTATTTGAGTGTTTGCTCCGCGTTGATGTTGTACCCTGCGTGTCGAACGAGTTGTTCGAATAGGGCGATGTAGTCGTCGATTCTTCCCTCCTTCATGTGTATTCCGGCGTCTAGTTGTGCTTGTGCGCGTTCCTTACTAAGGACGTCGCCAAACTGCCTTTGGAAGGCGTTGAGCAGGTTTTCCCATAACCTGTTGTCGAATTGATTGGTCCCCGTGGCCACTTCGTTTACGAGCCATCGGCTTGCGGACATTACCCATTGGTTAACCGCGTTTCCCTGAATGTATGTTAGGAATAACATAGCTTTTTGGTATTTGTTCATCATCGCCGAGTGATTTGCGTTGACTCCTGCGTAGACCTCCCATTGGAGGATAAAGGCTTCGGCTTGCGATCTTTGCCCCGTGAATGTGGGTGGTGGATTGCCGATGAATTTGTCGTTCCCCCCTTGGTGTGCGTTGTGGGCTACGGCGGGTCCTACCAGGGGTGATCCTCCTCCTCCTGGTGGTCCTCCTCTTGGCGGTCCTCCTCCTGGCGGTCCTCCTCCGCCTGGTGGTCATAGTGGTGGGAATGGCCTATTGTCAGGCGACGGTACTCGGTTACGATTAAGCCTGAATTCGTAGAACATGTTAGTTCCTTCAGGGATGCTTGGTGCGTCAGGGACGTCTGGTCCCATCGCTCGGTTAACGGCCTCCATATCTTCTGGTTGTATTTGTTGGACGTGACCTGTCTGTTCGTTGATGACAAGTCGGGGTGGCGATACTTCTGTTTGAGTAGTCATGTAGCTATATGGCATTCCCCTGATTGGTTCAGGAATATGCAACTCAGCTGTTCGTGCGGCTAGCGCGTCTACTTCTGGTGACTGTACTGCGATTTCTTCGGGTTCTGCCACTTCACTGTGTGGGGTTGGCGATCGTTCACTGGTATGGCTTGATACTGCCGGTGTTGCGTCTCGTAGTTGGAATTCGGTCCTTGGTGGTTCCGAATCAAGGGTGTCTTCTTGGCCGTCTATAGGCCCTTGTTGGTCGATTGGTCGTGCGTCGACTAGTGGCACGTTGATGTGTAAGTCGTCGGCTGCTGGTCGTGTCGCCTCGAAGTAGTTATTTGTGTTGCTCCACCTGAGCTCGACCCAGCAACAGCATTCCCTGTTGAATACTACGGGATGGAATCGCTGTGCGGTAGCTGCTTCTGCGTAGTATCCTGTGTTGTTTTCTTCGGACCTTCTGGTGTCTGGTACGTGTCGCCACCTTACTCGTCCTATAAGGTAACGAGTGGGTGCGTCCCGTTCTCTTGCGTCGATACGATAGGGTACAAAGTCCCAACCATCTTTTGTATTGAGAGTCGCCACGGCGTTCGATGAGTTTGAAGAGCTTGGATTTAATGTTACATGCAAGGTGCACGTTTAGCCTGACTTAGGCACGTGATATGAACGCGGTGACTCAGCGGTCCGAATAACTCTAGCACAAAGGCAGAGTATCGTCTCAACGCTCGAAGGTGGAGTTCTTCACTGTTGACGCGGTCCAAGAGGATGAAGAGAGAGAGAGATGGAAACCACGACTTGGATAACAAGGCGAGAAGGTTACAAGAAATCCAAGCTATCGACTACATCAGTCGATAGCTTCCTTATATACTAACACGGTGGCCCGCCTTCGTCAGCGAGACCGCCACTTACTACTATGCTGTGTAATCATCCACTAATGCTCAGTAATCGTACAGTAAGCCTCAGTCAGCTCATCAGTAATCGTCCACATATCCTTGGTAAGTATTAGGGAGCGACTCGTCATCCCCCTTACCACACTTGATCCCGTCACTCCTAATCGTCCCATGACTTATGGGTTAGGTCAGATACATACCGTGACCTGGGACGTTACAATTATGGTAAGGGACTTTACTACAGTTGCTGAAGAAGAAGTCAACTTGGACTATGTGGACAAGCAATACGCCAACCAAGACCGGACCACAGCTGAGGCAATGGAGTCAGAGGACTTGGACAACATATCACATGAGCAGGGTTCTGAGGACGATGGCATTGCTGGTGATGAAACAGAGACATTGGACTCACAGACTTAGAGATACGGACAGTATATTTTGTTACTACAGTAGTACAGTTACCGTAATACTAGTTGACTTATGGCTGGTTTGACATACCAGCCATGGCTTGCAAGCCATGCAAGCCAAAAACATATAAAGCCACGCTTTGCAGGCCACGCGAAGCCAAAGCTCTTTGAGGCCTTCATAGGTGGCCTTGGTGTTCGTTTTTCGAGGCCAGAGCCACCATAAGCCAGGCCATTTGACTGGCTTTCAGGCCAAGCCGGGCCAGGAAACCACTAAGTCTGTCAATCAGATCATAAAGATCATCATCTGAGCACATTCGTATGAGCCTGAGCCATTGCGAGAGTTCGGGGGCGGTATGGACAGGTTCTGTGGACATCTTAAAGTCGGGCACCAGAGCAGCGCGTGTAAGAGCGCGTCGAATATTGCTGTATCGTAGATTCGCACAACCTCACCCGATCAAGATTTAAATTTCCTCATTAAGACAAATGACTTATACGGACATTTTTCGAAGATTCTATGACAGCTCTTCGATCGTTCTCAAAATCCCGCTCACACAGTTGTGAATACACCAGTCGGAGAAATCGTGGATTCCTCCAGTCGCTTCGCGACGCCCCTCAACAATCCCCATTTCGAACGGCTGGTTACGAATCTAAGATGCAGATAAGAAAAAGACTGCAAACGCGCCCGGTCTTTGCCGAACCGAGGCTTAGCACGCTTGAGCTTGAGCTCAGTTGAACGTTTGTCAGTGAGCTGAGTACTTGAGTACTAGTCGGCGTGAGCCCTTCCTGTGATCACCGGTTTGACGATGAATTCTCGAAATGGTGCAGTGGCCGCTGAACGTGAACCACAACGTCTACGTAGAAGTATTTGATTCTGGAAGTGCTGTTCGTATCCGAGTCGCTGGTACGTCCATCAGACCGAGATTTCGTTTTCTTTAAACCGTGTACTGGGTTCTGACAGTATGTTACTCTCCCCTGGGATAAGTTTTACAGATAGCTTGCATTTGTCGTTACTTCCACAGCCCGGAAAACCATCCCTACTAACTGTAAAACATCGCGCCTGACAGCTTGCGCATGCCATGTGCTGCGCTGCCCAGCGGCCACTCATATCTTGCTCCCCAGTTTTGAAAACCAATGAATCTTTCTGGAATCAATCTGATTCTGTCTCAGCTGGTGAGCCTATTCGTATCAGCCTACTAGTTTCCACTCCGGCACGTCCTTTTAATGCCACACTCTTGAACATCCTAACCCGTTGAGTGGATCCTCAATTTTAGTTTGGCCTGATCTCCACCCTTACGGGACTCTCACTACTGTACTCACGTACGTGCTGGAGATGGGAGGTACCTTGTCAGGCTTGCAGACGCAAACAGACAGTTATCTTAAGTCGCTCACAGATTTCCGAGCACATGATACTGAGGTGAGTGATTGGGTCTTCACACTAAATTCTATCTATTGACCCCAACTATCACAGTGGATACGCAAAGGGAACCCCGGTAAAATTACCGACACTGCAGGCCAAGCCGGCGTTATGGGCGGCTCGATTTAGATAAACTAGGCGTAGAATGCCATAACTCTTCGGAGCGATTTATACGACGCATAGGACGATTATGAATCGGGTATAGATCCGACTGTAAAATGGTATTCGCTATGATATATTTGAATCCTAAAAGTCGACTCTCTATGCAGAATAACGGTTCAATAACCACCGCGGCATTTCTGCATTTGCCAATGGCAATGCAGACTTAAACGGCATTCATCTCCAACTAGAACATATACAAGAACCGATGGTTCGCCCGCTCGACGATTTGTTCACAGATTACTTCATGGAAGGCATGTTCAAACATATGAAAGTTGCGGGCGAAGTGGGATAGACATATGGGATTTTAACGAAGTGGTCGGCGATGGCTCCTTCAATTTATCATACTCCAAGTCTAGGGCACCGACGAAGGTTTGAACTTGCACTTGCGGACCGGCTGTTTTATTATCGGATTTTGCGGCGGCAAGAGGGTCCAGAAGTAGTTAGACATGACACATCGTTGACTTGTACGACTGTCGTATGAATCCCATGGATCGTTAGGATAAGATAAGATAGTGTTTGACGCGACCACGTGCACCTATATATCGAGCATCCCGGCCATCCGAGTCGAGCCGCCTTTCTTTTCTCTGAGCTCTTTCATGAGACGATGGATTTTGCCTTCTCATCCATCTCTGTCGTGTACTGGTTGCGTCTGGAACATCCATAACCCTTACTACCGCCACATACGCTTTCCCTGTCCCTTCCTCTGACTCCTCCCTCTGACTCTTTACCTGCATGCACGGTCTACTGATCGCATCACTTCCAGCTCAGAGTTACAATAACAACGAATCGCAATAACAGCGCAGATTGGTCTACGAGGGCCTGTGCTCGTCGCAATACCGTGCTAGCTTGCTTAGGGGTCACCACATTTCCATTGGATTCTGCGCGATTGCTCTCTCTCGTTGGCTGGCAGCTCCTAGGTTGAGATGATGGACTCGATGGCCACGGCCTCCCAAGGACACAGGGCAGGCGGTGAGAAAGGAAGGCGGCACAGCCTCGACTAACCGCCTACATTGTCCCACTACTACAGTCTTCGTCCTAGCATCCGATACCTCCAAACTATCGGTTGTGCGGTCTTGCCGTGTCGATGGCATCCATTGCGGTAGGCCCATGGAGGTGTTGTAAATATGGCGGTGCTAGTGGGCGGTGCTAGCAATGCTGTGAATGGGCGAAACTAAAGCCGGGTTTCGGAGACGTTTTGGAGGGTTGGTAGAAGCTGTAAGATATACGCCACCTCGGTCGTTTGCGCAGGAGCCAATTATCTCCGTGCAATGTATATATCGACGCGGGTGAGCGCGGCTTGACATGTAGCGGGCTATAAGTAGGTTAAATTTTACAAGGTCTGATGAGGAAGACATGCTAGTTGATCCGTATCATAACCTAGGAGAGCTAAGGAGCAAAGTTCTTCCAATCCAATGATATGTCCGCGAAGAGCAGTGTAGAGACATCGCAGCGCACTAAAGGAATGGAGGTAAAGGGAACATGGAAATGTGTATGTGGGTAGGTCTTTTTCTTTTTCTTTTTTGTGTCACCGGCGCCACTTGAACGTGACACACACCTTTGGTGTTACACGAGTCTCTTGTCACATGCAACTAATCAATAGAATTTTCTCTTGGCGCACCGAGCTTAGCTGATGCGAAAGATGGCTGGATTATATTCTCGACTCGGTCTCTTCAATCAAAGAATTCGAAAGGTCTTGAACTTCAGATGAGAGGGTGATGGTTACAACACAAATGGAACGATCGAGCACAACAAAGATGGGGGTGCGGAATAGATGTTCAAGATCCATCGAACAAGTCATGAGTGGGGGAAAAGCTGCCGCCAAGCTGAACATGAAGCGTGTGAGAGGAGACGGTGAGAAGGAAGATGAGAACGTGCCTGTTGTAGATGCGCATCAATCACGTCTCCGTCCTCCATCGACCGCTGACCATCGCCCGGACATACGCGTCAGGACCACGAAAAGGTGAAAGGGGGGTAACTTACCTCGGCAGGGGTGTCGGTGGGGGACAACCGCTCGCCATCATACACGAATCTGAGTGTTCCTAGACGCGTCAAGATTCGAGGTTCGTGTCTCGTCGAACCGCAAATGTGAGGACGAGCGTACCGGGATCTTTTCCGAATCGTTTCTGCCAGGAGATTAAGGTGTGCTGCGCGATAACTAGGAAGAACACTGCGACAGACCTCGGCGACCTCAAAGATCTTTTTAAATTGCATGTTTGCTTTCACCTTCACTGTTATGCCTGCAGGCACGAGGCGTCAGATTATGGATGGGTCGGCAAACAGAGAAAACGTACGTGATTCCAAAAGACAGATGACGAGGTTGAGTTTTGGTTTTGCATCCTCCGGTGGCTCTGACATCACTTGCGAGGAGGAGGGAGAAAGAGTCGAACTCGCACGACGCGGTCGGTAGATGCCGTCTAATTGCTTGTTTATTATTTTCCACTTCCAGGTTATCATTACGTACTCACTCCAGTATCCCGACATTCACACATAAACCCACTACTGTTGCCTAAACCTTGCCAGCTCTCTTTCCCCGCTACAGGAATAAAGCGACCACCGCAATTTATTGGTCCCGGGAACCCAAAAAGCAAAAAAAACTTCCATTCTACAACTTCGGCGCACTAGCAGTAGATCATTTCATGGCCTTCACATCGGCTCGGACAAGGCGATAACGCTCATCAGCGAACTGCGTCAGAGACACGAACATGCTCCGACTGGAATACCCGTACAGAGCCTTCTATGTGCGATGTTGCGATGTCTTTGCATTATTTCTCTACGGCTCGGTCAATTGGCCTAACAATTGTATGCGCCGTGGTTGATACGCCATCGCCCACTCCGCTCACCATTTGCCAGAGCTGGATCCCCTCGGGTTGTCGTTTCCGGTAGCGGTATCGCCTCTCCGAAAAGCCATCCCTTCGCTCTTTCTCCCTCGAGATCATGCAGGTCACTAGAGCTGCGAATCTTGGTCACTGTTCAGGGGCCGCGCAGTATCCGGCATACACTCTCATGTAATATCGCTATCAAAGGCGTTTTCTTGACCCGAGGCAGAACTGGCAGTGCGGCTCGTTAGTCTTAAGCCCCGTTGTCGGTTGCCTCTCCGATAGTCACCACCCACCAACCACCTCATGTCGCACCCACGCCATGTGAATCAATTCATTCATCTTTTTCTTATTGTTTTAGCTGACTTCCTTTGTTTGAAGCCCACGTCTACTCCCACGTCTACTGACGTCCTCGTCGACGGATTCATTGCTTGTACATTTGCGTCCGAGGATGCCAATAACTACTTCATGGTCTTGCTCCGCACACCACGTCACCAGTACTTCCTCCAATACTATGGCGTCGTATACCATCAAGGTGCATGGTATATCAGGAACAATGGCAACTTGGTACAGGGCACGTCGCCAGGCGTTCCGTACCAGCACACTCCTCTTCTCGATTATAGCATGGAGGCTACCCACGGCACGGTTGTTCCCCAGAGGCGATGGACGCCGGCCGACGACGTGGATGTTCGACGACATGTCGAAAGCGCCACGCTTCTACTACCAATATTCTTTATAAACCGTAAAGGTGGCGTTGGGTTTCTGTTGTCAGACATCCTTCGAGGCTGCGATCGCGATCTCCACAACGCGAATAGCTTTGCACCACTGGCAGGCAAGTTCACTACTCACCTCGG
Source organism: Lactarius quietus (assembly GCA_015025155.1). NCBI lineage: Eukaryota > Fungi > Basidiomycota > Agaricomycetes > Russulales > Russulaceae > Lactarius > Lactarius quietus. The sequence goes on along the minus strand of WITN01000818.1, from coordinate 15,362 downwards.
GATCAACGTGAGTCTATCTCTCAGTTACTACAGCCGGTAAACATAACCTAACTCGTCCTACGAAACCACTTGTAGTGGCCTGGCTATGGGTACTGGAAGCGCCAGATACCTACACGTGACGAAACTCACGAGAGGAATCCGATAACCTTGGCACGCTTCATGAAACACGTCGGCAAATCGGTAAACAAGTTTTTCGGGGTACGTTCCTCTCGTCTCCGTTATCGCCCTCGTCAAATGACGCCTTCGTCAGGAGTGTATTTCGAAAGGCTATAGGGCGACAGATCCTCGATGGCAGATCGGAATGCATGGAGGGATCACGCCAGACGAGGTGAAGGTCATTGGCGCCATCCACGTATCCGCAGGAACATGGATGCCGATCATACAGCTGACACGATATGTGATCTAATGTCTCGGAAGTGGCTTGCTTCCTGGTTCTCGGAATCTCTTTCCAGGCGACATGAAATGGATGAATTTTGATTACAACATTCGCTCCCTGCCATAGACTTTCTTTTCCCCCAATCATTCGGACCCGCACGTACCCCTTCTATAGACACTAGTGTATCATAGGACAGTTGTGTTGCATTTGCGTGGACATGTATATTAGGATCTCGCTTCTGCGCACGATTTTTCTTTGATGGAGAGGGAAAAATCGGGCCAATCCGTATTCCGCGTGGTATGAAGTACTGTACTGCCTACTGTACTGATACGTAATGTATCCCTATTCGAAGCTCAGCTATTGTTTTGTTAAAAGGTATACTAGGCTAACGCCAGTGCAAATCCAGGGAATTGTTGTGATGCAGAATTGCCGATAGTCAGTTTGGGCTTCTGTCAACAGACCATGCTTATCACTGACCATCGCCCTGTCCGGTACCTGTAACTGTACTGTAACTGCTGGCGTGCTGCAAATCTGGGGCTCCTGAGACTATTGTTCGCTTTCACCTAAATTTTGTGCCTGCAGGCACGATGCGTAAGACTTTGAATGGGGCAGCAGATGGAGAAAACGTACGCAATTCCAAAAGACGAGTGGTTTAAGCAACCGTCTACAGTATCGGTATAAACAATTATTTAAATTTCCACTTTGAGTTATCAGTTACGTACCGGTACTGGAAATAGTATCAGTCAGATGACCACTCGAGCACCCCAACATCTCCTACAAAAACCGAATATTGTTGCATAACCTTGCCAACCTCTCTTTCTCCGCCCCATCGAACCGTTACAGAGGATACCACCGCATTTATTGGTACTAGGAAACAAAAAGAAAATATTCCACTCTACAGCAACTTTGGCGCACTAGCAGATCCATACCATGGTCCCTACATCATTTCAAACGAGGCGATAGCACTCATCTACGAGCCGCATCAAGCTTCAAGCTTCAAGAGTCATGAATATGCTCCAACTATAATCCCAGTACGAGGCCTCGTGCGATGTCTTTGTGACGTCTTCTGCGGTCGGTAAATCCAACAATTGCATGTACCGCGGTCTTAGGTCTTCGTCTCCCAGCTTCCTACTAGTCCCCTCAGCATTCTCGGAAAGCTATATCCTCTCGAGTGGTCCTTTTCTGTCGTGGCAGTGCCTTCCTGGGAATCATTTCTCGGAGTCGGAACTCTTTCTGCGAAATTATGCAGGATACTATAGCACGAACCTTGTCTCCGCCTGGAGTTGGTCTTGCCGCGCCGCAGTTTCGACAGGCATGCGATACGTCTCCCGACGGCATTCTCTTGGCCCGAGCCATGACCGGCAGTGCGTGTCTCCCGTCTTTAAGTCCTGCTGCCGGTTGCGAGTTCGGTACTCACAATCCCCCAGCTTCTTCATATCGCAACGTTAGATGAGTCAAACTAGTGGATCCAACCTTGCCACGGGGCAACACCAGGTGACCAAATTATTTGATCTGTTTCTTTTAGCTAACTTCTCTGGTACAAAAGCACCTCACATCGGATGACCTTTTCATTGACGGATTCGTCGCATGTACATTTACGTCTGGAGACGCCGCCAACTACTTCGCGCTCCTGTTCCGGGACCGGCGCTTCATTCAACAGTTTGGGGTCGTATACCATCAAGGCGCATGGTATATCACACGTAACGTCAACCAGGTACAGGGCGCCTCTCCAGGCGTCGATACTCCGCTTCTCGACCATAGCATTGAGGAAACCTACGGCACGGTTGTACCCCAGCGGCGATGGTTCCCGGTCGACCAAATGGATTTTCAACGACATGTCGTGGAGGCCGTGCTCCAGTTGCCCGTATTCTTTGTCAACCGCGACGGCAGCATTGGGTTCTCCTTGTCGGATATACTTCGCGGTTGCGACCGCGATCTGCGTAACCGGAATGCCTTTGCACCACTCGGAGGCAGGGTCACGACTCACGTCCGCATCCTCGTGAGTTTATGTCTACTAAAGTCCACGTTAATCGTATTCTAATACTTGCGAAACTCTATGACTTAGTGGCCAGGCTATAGAGACTGGAAGCGCCAGATAGCCACGCGTGATGACACTCGTGACCGGAATCCGATCACTGTAGCGCGCTTTATGAGACATGTCGGTACATCGGTAGATAAGTTTTTCAAGGTACATTCCTCATGTCTCCGCTATCGCCGTCGTCAACTGACCGCTTTCCATCAGGAGTGCATGTCGAATGACATTGCGTCGACAGATCGACGCTGGCAGATCGGCATGCATGGAATCAATCAAAGTCATGTGAAGGTCATCGGCGTCGTCCATGTATCCGCTGGAAGCTGGATGCCAATCATACAAATCAACGGATACGTGATATACTGCAATGGCACATGACCTTCCTTCTTGTTGGAATCACCTTTAAGCGCCATCGAATGGACCCCTTTTGATTAACTTACATCATTCTGTCTCTGCCATAGACGCCGCTATCTTATCATTCGGACCTGCATGGACGCCATCACGGACGCCGTCTATAGACATTACAGTAGCATAGGACCTCTCTGTTACTTTTGCGTAGCTTTGGTGCACGACGAGTTCTACACCACGTGTATATTAGAATCACGGACACTTCTGCGCATTATGTTATTTTTAATGGAGGGGGGGAGGGGAATCGGCTATTCCGTATTCCGTATCTGAAGTACTGCCTACTGATACATAACTTACTGTATCCCTATGCAAAGCTTATCCATTGTTAAAAAAAGATGTATACGGTCAACGCTAGTGTAAATCCAAGGAACTCCTTGTTTTGCAACATCGCCAATCGTGCATTTGGCGACCCGCTTGCGTGGTGCAAATCCGGGCTACTGTACTAGGATTCTTGGGGTATTATGAATGCGCGCCACGTTGTCAATAGATTACTTTATTGGATAGCTGTCCCCAGAAAATTTTCAGGGTAACCTTCGACCCACCTAACATTGACTCAAGACTCATCAACCCACTGAAACCCAGTAGCATCTTCGACTGTTGTCCAGGAGGGCATCCGTCCCCCCCCTCCCCCTCCCCGTTCTGTGGGCGTCCTCATGAGAAGACTGTTTATGTGTCTGCCAGCTCAAGCTCGAGTCCTCGCTCGGCATCTACCCCTGACTAGGATTAGAAGCGCCGCTCGAAGCATAACTAACAAGAGACCTTGCGGATGTCGCCTGTCTTATCGGCCACGAGGCTGAAGGCTACAGGACAGATAAAAGAGGACGACTGGGAAGGCGCCTGGGTCAGTCAGCATCGCCCCACCACTGCGGGACTGTGGGCCACGGGCGGCGCACCATGTCGGCGACAGAGAGCTGGCCGTACCGCCGCCACTCCTCCTTGGTCGAGGTGACGTGGGCGTACAAAGTTCGCACGCAGCTCTAGAATACTAGTGCGCTGCACTGCGTACTTAAGCCCACCGCAGCCACGTCATTCTCCTTTGGTATCAAAACCTGCCTTGCGCGCAGCCGTGCGAACCGCCCGTCGATACCGCCGTAAAGCGGCGATGAGAAGTATGATTACACACAGCGAGGAGAAACGGAGGGGACCCTTCACGGTCGGCCGCAGGAGCAGACCCAGGATGCTTGCGTTCCGTGTGAGTAATGCTCTCCTACTCCTACGACGAAGCTGAGCGGTAAATCTTTCACGAATAGGCGTGCGACCCATGTTAACGCTATTAAGTCTAAGTCGCTGTTAACATGAGGAGTACTGTGACGGAAGGGAGCCCATTATACCATCGGAAAGAGGGAACGAACCCATGCAGCGAGGTAGTCTAAAATGTTGGTCACCGAGTCTTGTGCTGCACAATATATTGCCCATTTTTTCCTACTCATCCCTCACGCACGGTCTACTTCATCCGCGAAGTCAGACGTGGCCTCCCTACGTTTCTTTCATGCAAGTGAGCCTTCAAGCTCTTTGGTGGCGCCACTACTTGGCGCGTCCTTGATGCACCTGCCAGGCGGGTGCAGCAAAAAAGTGCCCGCAAGTCCCGGAGCTACCTATGGTGAGTCTCAGTACCGTGGTCCACTCGCGGGTGTGCTGAAGGACCAGTAGCCAGCCATACGTCCGAGAGCGATGGCGATCGAACGACTTGAAGAAGAAGTGGTGGGTATCCACGAGCGCTCCGACGGTCGCTGGGCGCACTAAAGCCAAAACGGAAAGGAGACCCCGAAAGTCCCGAAGCGCCCATGAGAGAGACGACGGTTAGAGACGAAAGGGCCCGAGCAGAGCAAAACGGCAGAGAAAGAGATCGTGTGAAAACAAAGGGCAGGTATCAAAAATATTGCTGCGAGACTTTGTATAAGAAACGGAAGTCCACATGTCAACGATTCTAACTGTGGTGATGATGTCAATCTTGATGTCAACGAATGTAGTGCAATAAAACGCGCGCGTAGAGGGCCGCTATAGTCCCTGCAGACGATCTACCAATAGAGATACCACTAGTTGAACTGATGGGATGGTTAGACACACATATAAAGCTTCATTCGGGCCCAGCTCGACTCAACGTAGAGTCTATCTTGCCCCATCCCCTTTTGGTGTAAGTTACCTAGTTCAGCAGGGATGTGATGTATGTCATGTACAAGATAAATTACTGTAGAAGGAAACGACAATCATTAAGAGTTCGGACGGCCGGCTCTACCCGCTTTCTGGACGGCATGGCCGTTATAATTGACTTTGATATGCATGTTTACTTTCACCTTCACCGTTACGCCTGCAGGCACGAGGCGTCACACTATGGATGGGGCAGCAGACGGAGAAAACGATTTCAAAAAGACTGATAACGCGTTCTGGCTTGGCATTTGCAGCAAGAAAGGACTGATCTCGGCAGAACACCGTCGGTAAATGCCGTCTATAAACAATTGTTTTTAATTTCCACCTCTAGTAATCAGTCACGTAAGTTACCACTTCAGCATCCCAACATCTTACAAAAACCCACTACAGTACCGTCGCCTAACCTTGCCAACTCTCTTCCTCCGCTCCAGCGAACCGTTACAGAGGATACCACCGCATCTGTTGGTCCTGGGAAAAAAAATAAGCATTCCATTTTACGACAACTTCGGCGCGCTAGCAGATCCATTCCACGGCCCCCGCATCAGCGCAAATGAGGCGAAATCACTCATCAGCGAGCTGCGTCAAGCTTCAAGACTCGTGAATGCTCCAACTGGAATCCTGGTACAGAGCCTCATGTGCGATGTCTTGTGACATTTCCTGGGGCTCGGTAGATATCACGGATGCATGTACCGCGGTTGTGGGTCCTCTCTCCCAGCCTCCTACTACTCCGCTCACCATTCTCCGAAAGCTAGATCCACTCGAGCTGTCCTTTTCGGTCGTAGTAGCGCCTTTCTGAAAATCATTTTTCGGAGTCGGATCTCTTTCTGCGAAATTATGCAGGACGCCACAGCACGAACTTTGTCTCCCGCCTGGAGTTGGGTCTTTGCCGCGCAGCAGACTCAACAGGCATGCGATACGTCTCCCAAGGGCTTTCTCCTAGCCCGAGCTATGACTGGCGGTGTGTGTCTTCAGCCTTTATGGCCTGCTGCCGGTTGCGAGTTCGGTACTCACAATCCCCCACCCTCTTCGTGTCGCAACGTCAGATGGATTATTTGAGTGTATCCACACCAGGTGATCCACTTTATCTTTTTATTGTTATTTTATCTGACTTCTCTGGTACAAAGCGCCCAACCCCACGTCGACTGACCTCCTCGTCGACGGATTTGTGGCTCGTACATTTGCGCCCGAAGACGCTGCTAACTACTTCGTGCTCCTGTTCCGGAGCCCGCAGTTCATTCAACAGTTTGGGGTCGTATACCATGATGGCGGTGCATGGTATATCACACACAATGTCAACTCGGTTCAGGGCACCTCCCCAGGCGTCCCGCTCCAGACTAGACCGCTTCTCGACTATAGCACTAATCCGACCTACGGTACTGTTGTCCCTCAAAGACGATGGACCCCGGCCGACGAGGTGGATTTCCGACGACATGTCGAGGCCGCCGTGCTTCAGCTACCATTATTCTTCGTTAACCGCAACGGTAGCATTGGTTTCCCTTTGCAAGATATTCTTCAAGGGTGCGATCGCGAGCTACATCACGCGAGTCACTTTGCACCACTCGGAGGCAAGAGCACGACTCACATCCGGATCAACGTAGGTTTGTCCCTTGGTTACTAACGTTGTATTCTAACGCTTGCGAAATTCTGTAGTGGCCAGGTTATAGATTTTCGAAGCGCCAGATAGCTACGCGTGACGAGACTCGTGACCATAATCCGATCACTATAGGGCGCTTTATGAAGCATGTTGGAACTTCGGTGGAGAAGTTCTTTAGGGTATGTTCCTCACGTCTCCGCTATCGCCATCCTCAAATGACGCTTTCCATCAGGAGAACATGGCGAATGGTGTTGTGTCAACAGTTCCTCAATGGCAGATCGGAATGCAGGGTGGGATCACCCAAGCTCAGGTGAAGGTCATTGGCGTCATTCATGTGTCCGCAGGTAGCTGGATGCCAATCTTACAACTCGACGGATACGTGATATAATGGTACTGCACCCAGTGGCCTTTCTTCCTCGTTGGACCTACTTCAGGCACCTTCGATTGGATTCGTTTTGATTCATTCATCGTAGACATTTCTTATTATCACGGACATCACGGACGCCCCCCATAGACACTACTGTATCATAAAACTGCTGTGTTGCTTTTGCGTAGCTTTGGTGCACACGACGAGTTCTGTGCCATGTATATGTTATGATCTCGGACACTTTCATGCGGGATTTTTTTTCTTTGATGGTGGGGATAAGGGGAAATCGGCAATTCAGTGTTCCATATCTGTAAGTAGTTATGAAGTGCTGCCTACTGATGCAACTCTGTGTCTCATCACCCCATTTCAGTACTTTCAGTATTCAGTAACCGTAACTTATTGCTGCATGTGCGGTGCAAATCAGGGACGAATGACACATGTGCGCCACAGGCATAGAAGCTGTCAAAATAGATCACACTGTATTGGACAGCTCCCATCGCAAAAATATCACGGCCAACTTCGACCCCGTAGCATCTTCGACTATCCTCCAGCCCCCCCCACCCCGCGTCTCATGGCCATCATCCCTGGTGGCCAGGATTCGAACGCCGCTTGACTCGGAAGCATAGCTGACAAGAGGCGTAGTGGAAGTCGCCCGTCTCATCGGCCACGAGGCCGAAAGCAAAAGGACCGATAACAGTGGACGACTGGGAAGGCATACAGGTCTGTCGGTATGTGCTGTATGACTGCGGGACGCTGAACCACGAGCAGCGCACCTCGTCGGAGATGGAGGGCTGGCAGTACCGCCGCGATCATTCCTCCTTGCCAGGGCGAGATGATGTCGGCGTACAAAGCTCGCGCGCAGCTCTGGAGTGCCAGTGCGACGCACTGCGCGCTAAAGCCCACCGCAGCCACGTCATTCTCCCCAGGCATCAAAATCTGCCTTGGCGCCGCCGTTCGAACCGCCCGATAACGCCGTAAAGCGGAATAGCCCTTGCCTCGACAATGAGAAGTATTGCTAAACGCAGCAAGACGAGGCGGAGGCGAATAATTCACAGCCGGCCGCAGGAGCAGACCAAGGATTCTTGTGTTTCGAGTGAGTGATACTCTCCTACTCCTACGACCAAGCTGAGTGGCAGTGGCGTGTCTTCACGTATCGGAGCGCCGTCCACGTTAACGCTGTGAATCTGAGTCGGCCGTTAGCATGAGGAGAACTGTGACGGAAGGGAGCTTATTATAGAACGAAGAAACCCGTACAGCGAGGCAAAGGAAAATGTTGCCGAGTCATCGAATATGTGTTACGCAATATATTGCCCATGTTTTCCCACTTATCAGTTCATCCGCGATTAGACATGGCCTCCCTGCATTTCTTTCATGCAATTGAGCCCTCGAGCTCTTCCGTTGCGCCACTACTTGGCGCGTCCTCGATGCACCTTGCGGGTGCAGAAAAAGCACCTGAAAAGTCCCTGAGCTACCCATGGCGAATCTCAGTACCGTAGTCTACTTGTAGGTGCGCTGAATGGCCAGTAGCCAGCTATATATCCGAGAGCGATGACGATCAAACGACTTAGAGAAGAGGTGCGAAGGCCAGGTGTGTTAAACTGATAAAATGAATGGGTGGTCGATCGAGAACGCCGGAGCGAGGGAGCAGCAAGGGAGACGAGGGGAGCACACCGAGGAATGAGGGAAATCAACTGGATGGATTATTCGAAAGATACAAGCGTGTATTTATACAATATAGCTACATTTTGAAGAGAAACAGATTCAAAAAGACTTGTACAGTAAAGCAAACAATTCGAAACGCTATAGGACTTTAGGAGCTAATATAGGAATGAAGGGGTTACCCCTATTCGGATTTCGGGTTGGTCGGATTTGTCGCGCTTGTCTTCGGGTCCAAACTCCAACAAGGTGGGTATTCACGAGCGCTCCCAAACGGTCGCTGGACGCACTGGAACTGAAACGGAAAGGAAAGGAAACCCTGACTCGGAAAGCCCCGAGCCGCCCATAAAAGATAAGAGGGAAGGAGAGGGTTGAGACGTTTTGGGACGAAAGGACCCGAGCAGAGCAACACGGTATAGAAAGAGCTCGCGTGAAAACTAAGGGCAGGTGTCAAGAATATTGCTGCGAGATTTTGTGGAAGAAACGGAAGCCCACCTGTCAACGATTCTAACTGTGATGATGACGTCAATGATATGGTGCAATAAAACGTGTAGAGGATGCTATAGTCATTGCGATGAGCTATGACTTGTCCGCAGACGATTTACCAATAGAGATACCTAACTTGAACTGATGAGATGGTTAGACGCACACCGTGAAAAATCTGAACGTCTGAAACTTGATCGAGGCCCACCCCGACTCGACGTAGGGCTATCTTGCTCGTCCCTTTCTGTTGTAAGTTACCTGGTTCAGGAGGCGATTTACGATGTGATACATATGATGCATGCAGCTTCAGACGGCTGCCGGTTTACTCGCTCATAATAATTTGTTTATTATTTTCCACTTCTAAGTTATTCTAAGTTATCATTACGTATACCAATACAACTCACATAACCATCTAGTACTACTGCTAATAACATTGCCAACTCTCTTTCTCCGCTGACGAACCGTGACGGGGCGCCCACCGTGTTTCTTGGTTGTTCCCAGGAAACCAAAAAAAATTACATTGTACAACAACTTCGGCGCGCTAGTAGATCCATTCCATGGCCGTGACATCGCTCAAACGAGGCAATAACACTCGTTAGCGAGCTGCGTCAAGCTTCAAGCGTCAAGAGCCATGAATATGCTCCAAATGGAATCCTGGTACAGAGCCTCATGTCATGTGCGATATCTTTGTGACATTTTCTGCGGCTCGGTAGATATAACAATTGCATGTTCCGCGGTTGTAGGTCCTCGTTTCCCAGCATCCTACTCCGCTCACCATTCTCCGAAAGCTAGATCCTCTCGACTGGTCCCTTTCATTCGTGGTAGGATCTGTCTGAAAATCATTTTTCGGAGTCGGAGCACTGTCTGCGAAATTACGCCAGACACCACAGCACGAACTTTGTCTCCCGCCTGAAGCTGGATCTTCGCCGCCGCCAACCGACATGTGATACCCCTCCCAAGGCATTCTCTGAACCAAGCCGGGCTGGCAGTGAGGTCTTGGAGGCTTTTAAGGCCTTGCGTTGGCCGTTCAGTCTTCATCACCACCCATACTCACCGAGCCAATGGCACAACAGGTGACTGAATTTAGTCGTTCAATTTTCTTTCTTTCTGACCTCTTGGTACAAAGAGCCTTCTCACCTCCTCATCGACGGATTCGTCGCTGTACCTTTACACCCAGGGACGCTTCTGATACTTCATTCTCCTGTTCGGAAATGAGGACTTTGTCCAAACCTTTGGGATCGTATACCATAACGATGAATGGCACATCACACAAAATGTCAATTTGGTGCAGGGCACCTCCCCAGGCGTCCCACTCCAGACTAGCCCGCTTCTCGACTATAGCACTACACCGACCTACGGTACTGTTGTCCCCCAAAGACGATGGACCCCGGCCGACGAGGTGGATGTCCGACGACATGTCGAGGCCGCCGTGCTTCAACTACCAATATTCTTCGTTAACCGCAACGGTGGCATTGGTTTCCCCTTGCAAGATATTCTTCGAGGCTGCAATCCCGAGCTACATAACGCGGGTCACTTTGCACCACTCGGAGGCAGGTGCACGACTCACATCCGGATCAACGTAAGTTTTTCTCTTGGCTACTAACGTCGGATTCTAACCGTGCGAAATTCTGTAGTGGCCAGGTTATAGATCTTCGAAGCGCCAGATAGCTACGCGTGACGAGACCCACGACCGGAATCCGATCACCATAGGGCGATTTATGAAGCATGTTGGAACTTCGGTGGAGAAGTTCTTTAGGGTATGTTCCTCACGTCTCCGCTATCGCCATCGTCGAAATGACGCTTCCCATCAGGAGACATGGAGAATGGTATGTGTCGACAGATCCTCGATGGCAGATCGGAACGCAGGGTGGGATCACCCAAGCTCACGTGAAGGTCGTTGGTGTAATCCACGTGTCCGCAGGTAGCTGGATGCCAATCCTACAACTCACGGATACGTGATATAATGGTACTGTACACCAGTGGCCTTTCTTTCTCGTTGTCGGCCTACTTCAGGCACCTTCGATTGGACTCGTTTAGATTCATTCGCCATAGACGTTTCCTATTATCACGGACATCACGGACGCCTTCTATAGACACTAGTGTAGCATAGAACCGCTGTGTTGCTTTTGCGTAGCTTTGGTGCACACAACCAGTTCTGCACCTTGTGTATTTTATGATCTCGGACGCTTCCCCGCGCGATTTTGTTTTCTCTGATGGAGGGATATGGGGAAATCGGCAATTCAGTGTTCCGTACTTGTAAGTCATGATGCATGAAGTGCTGCCCACTGATACACTCTGTATCCCATCGCCCCATTCCGGTACTGTACCTGTAACTTATAGCTGCTTGCGCGCTGCAAATCAGGGACGAGTGACACGTGCGCCACAGAATAGAAGCTGTCAAATAGATCACACTGTACTGGACAGCTTCCAAAAGAAAACACTCGCGCAGATTGACAGCCGTGTCAGATGGTGGGACGGTCGGGGGAAAGTCATGCTTGGGACAGTACGAGCCATCAACGTACTGCCTGACGTGGGTTATTGGACAAATTTCGCTCTCAGCCGATGCTGATATTAGCCCAAGTCGACCGTTAGCAGGGGTGGTACCATAAAGCGAGGTAGAGGGTCAATCTTGCGGCCTTCAAGTTGCCCCATCCCCTTCTGTTGTACCGGAGCCAGCAGGCGATTTGCGATGTGATGCATGTAATGTACAAAATAAATTCTAAGGAAGCGTCAACCGACTCTTTGAATTGCATGTTTTACTTTCACCTCACTGCAGGCACGAGGCGTGGCGCGTTGCGTTTTGGTTCGGCATCCTCAGGTGGCGATGACATCACTTGCATCGATCTCGGCAGACACGAAGAGACCGAACATAATTAACTTTATTATTTGCCCCTTCTAAGTGATCATTACGTTCAATGGCTTACGTACCACTCCAGCACCCCGAGACTCACACAACCACCACCTACTAGTGCTGCTAATAACATCGCCAACTCTCATTCTCCGCTCGAACCGTGACAGGGGCAACCACCGCATATTATTGGTCCCGGGAAACAAAAAAGCGAACATGCTGTTCTACAACAAGTCGGCGCACTAGCAGTAGATCATTCCATTGCCCCCACATCAACTTGAAGGAGGCGATTAAATCATCAGCGAACTGCGTCAGAGTCACGAATATGCTCCGACTGGATCCCGGTGCAGGCCTTCCATATGCGATGTATTGTATCATTTTCTGCGGCTCGGTAAATCTACCATTGCATGTACCGTGGTGTAGGTCCTCGTTCCCGGCCTCCCACTCCGTTCCCATTCTCCGAATGCCAGATCCTCTCGGGTGGTCATCTTAGGTTGTGGCATGCCTCTCTTGTCATCCCTTCGGGGCTGGAGTTTTTTCCTCGAAACGAAACTATGCATACACTACAGCTACGAACTATTGTCGTCCGCTCGGAGTTGGACCGTCTCCGTTCAGCAGTCCAACCGACATGCGACCCGCTCCCAAATCCTTCTCTAACCGAGCCGGACTGGCAGTGGGGTCTGGAGGTTTAAGGCCTTGGGTCGGCCGTTCAGTATCATCACCACCATCCTCACCATAGAAATGGACCTTCTTCTAGACGGATTCGTCGCTCCACCTTTCACCCAGGGACGCTTTGCATACTTCAATCTCCTGTTCGGGATCGGAGTACGTCCAAAACTTTGGGATCACATACCATAACGGTGCATGGTTCCTCACACATAATGTTAACTTGGTGCAGGGCACTCTCCAGGCGTCCCGCTCCAAACCACCCCGCTTCTCGACTATGCACTGGCCAACCCGGGTACCGTTGTACCTCAACGGCGTTGGACCCCAGCAGACGAAGTGGATGTCAGGCGATATGTCGAAGACGCCACGCTTCTGCTACCCGTATTCTTCGTCAGCCGCAACGGCAGCATTGGGTTCCCTTTGTCGGACATTCTTCGAGGTTGTGATCGCGAACTGCGCAACCCGAATGACTTCGCACCACTCGGAGGCAGGTGCACGACTCAGATCAGGATCAACGTAAGTTTATCTCTCGGTTCACAAACGCCGGCGGACATAATAAGCTAACGCCTACGAAACTGCTTGCAGTGGCCAGGCTACAATTACTGGAAGCGTCAGATAGCCACGCGTGACGAGACTCGTGACCGTAATCCGATCACTGTGGCCCGCTTAATGAGGCATGTTGGTACCTCGGTCGACAGATTCTTTACGGTGCGTTCCTCACGTTTCGTCCGCTATCGCCGTCAAATGACGCTTTCCATCAGGAGTGCATGGCGAATGGCGCGGCGTCGACAGTTCCTCGATGGCAGATCGGAATGCAGGGTGGGATCACCCAAGCTCACGTGAAGGTCGTTGGCGTCATTCATGTGTCCGCCGGCAGTTGGATGCCAATCTTACAACTCGACGGGTACATGATATGATGGTACACCGTGGCCATTCTTCCACGTTGTCGGACTCACATTTAGGCGCCTTCGATTAGACTCGTTTGAATCATTCTCCATAGATGTTTTCTCCATAGATGTTTCTATTACCACGGACAACATCACAGATACCTTCTATAGACACTAATGCTAATGTAGCATAGAACCGCTGTGTTGCTTTTGTGTAGCTTTGGTGCACACTCCGAGTGCTGCACCATGTGTATGCTGGAATTTCGGACACTTCCGCGCGCGAATTTTTTCTTTGATGGAGGGGAGAAGTGGGATCGGCAATTCAGTATTCCGTCTCTGTATGCCAGTGAAGTACTGCCTACTAATACACTCTGTATCCCTATACAAAGCTCAGCCATTATCAAAAAAAAGCGTACACGGCCAACACTAACACTGATGCGGAATTGATTGTGATACAGTTGGTCATGCAGTTTGTCATATCGAGTCTGTCAGCGAAAAACGACTCCATCGCCCCTTGCCGGTACCTGTGTACCGTACAGTAACTGCTTGCGCGCGTTACACGTGTACGCCACCGACATAGAAGCTGTCAAACAGATCACACGTGTATTGGGCAGCTCCCATCGAAACAATTTCACAGCCAACTTCGACCCCCCTCCCCCGTGTCTCATGGCCATCATCACGATACCGCCATGTGTGCGTCCGTTTACCTCAAGCTCGACCCTGGTGGCCAGGGCCCAGGATTGGAACGCCGCTTGAAGCATAACTGACAAGAGGCGTAGTGAAAGTCGCCCGTCTTATCGGCCACGAGGCCGAAGGCAAAAGGACCGGACGATTGGGAAGGCACACAGGTCAGTCAGTATGTGTTTCATCACTGCGGGTCGCTGAGCCGTGAGCAGCGCACCTTGTCGGAGTTCGAGGACTGGCAGTACTCCTGGGCAAGGTGATGTCGGCGTGCCAAGCTCGCGCGCAGCTGTGGAATACCAGTGCGCCTCACTGCACGCTGAACCTCACCAAGGCCACGCCATTCGCCTCAGGCACACGCAAATCCAAAACATGCCTTTGCGCGCAGCCGTGCGAACCGCCCGATAACACCGTAAAGCGGCGATGAGAAGCTTGGACACACACAGGGAGGCGAGACGGGGGGGGGGGACACTTCACGGCCGGGCGCAGGAGCAGACCCATGATTCTCATGTTTCGAGTGAGTATTGCTCTCCTACTCCTGCGACCAAGTTGAGTGGCTTGTCTTGACGAATAGGAGTGCCGTCCAGGTTAATGCTGTGAAGCCTAAGTCGTATGAGGAGTAATGTGACAGAAGGGAGCCCATTATACTATCAAAACGGAGGAACCCACGCAACGAGGTGGAGGAAAATGTTGCCAAGTCGTCGAATACTGTGCTGCGCAATATATTGCCCATTTTTTCCCATTTATCTGTCCAGCACAGTCCGTTCCATCAGTAAAGTCAGACGTAGTCTCCCTCCGTTTCTTTCATGCAAGTGAACCCTCACGCTCCTCCGTGGCGCCATTAAATGACGCGTCCTCCGATGCACCGAGCGGGTGCGGAAAACAAGCGCCCGCAAGTTCCTGAGCCACCCATGGCGAATCTCAGTACTGTGGTCCACTCGCAGGTGCGCTGAACGACTCGAGAGCGATGACGATTGAACGAGGAACGACTTGGAGAAGAGGTGCGGGTGCGGAGGCCTGGTGAGCATCACGAGCGCTCCGATGGTTGCTGGACGCACTATCTCCGAAACGGAAATGAGACCCCGAAACCCCCGAAGCGCCCATGAGGGTTGACCTTTTGAGAGAAGAAAGGATACGAGCAGAGCAACACGGTGGAGAAAGAGCTCGCAGAACACAAAGCTGGTATCAAGAATGTTGCTGCGGGACTCCGTAGAAG